>JASDQU010374085.1:84592-100299 GCA_032191745.1 Picea mariana | reverse complement strand
GGAATTGAGCATATATAGTGCGTGGCTATCTTTGAAACAAAAGACTTCCATGGGTTGATAATTTATGTTTCACTTAGTTGTTTAAAATTAATTAAGCAATTATAGTGAACAACACCTCCCAATTTCACGGTCTGAATCATTCTAAAAAAAAATTATTGCGAAAATGGTGAGATGACCTGTAAATAACATACCTTAGAAAGCATCATCAAAAGAATTTATCCTCCCTTGAATTCCGGCCTTCTTTACTTCACCTTCCCTCTGAAATTCGACTTAGATATCCTTTGGTTACCTCAGTCACCTATAGATATTCAATATGCTCAAGTGTGATTAAAATGAGAGAGCCAGGGATGATTTTAAGGATGGAAATTTATTTTAAAATGTAGAAACCTTGGCGAATCTTACTAATCCTTCATATGCCAACTATAAATGATTGGCGATGTTTTTGTAAAAAAAATCAAATTTCTAAGGATTTTATGTAGTTTTTATAAAATTTTGGTGATTTTTAAGGTAAAATAATTTTATCCTATAGAATTTGGGCGTATCATTTTTAAAATAGCGAAAATCATTTTTGGAAAAAACATGGAAAATTAGCCCATGAATGAAATTTAGCCCCTAAAATCATCCCTGGAGAGAGCCTTGTCTCTTATTTATACTCTCCAAGTAGCTTCCTTAGAAGCATTTTCTAGGCCACTTTGTCCACATAGTCACCTATGTCCAACTTTGCCCAATTTTCCACTTGTCCATGTATCCAATAACCACTTGACTACTTAACCCATTTTATTCCTTTTAGAGTTAACCTGCTTATAACCACTTTCTATAATTAGAAAGTTCTCTATTTATTTTATTATTTAAATAATCATCTTTGATTTTGTCACTTCACTTTGTTATTTAAATAATCCTCTTTGACTTTGTCACTTCACTTTATTATTTAAATAATCCTCTTTGACTTCACTTCACTTCAAAAAAACTTGGGTCCATTATCCAAACCTTTGTGCTACCAGAATTCACTGTCGAACTTTCTTCAAGGGTTGACATCAATGACAACCAACCCAATTAATCAACAATCTCCCCCTTTGGCATTGATGGCAACACTCTAATGCAATACTGAAATCATATCATTCATGCTCCCGCTGGAACCATGCCTACATATCTATGACCAACGCTCCCTCTAGAACCATGCCTTTGTCCTCTACATCTGATAAATCGCTCCCCCTTTGTCATCAATGGAAAATGTATCTTTCCATTCGGGGTTGCTCCCCCTAACTGACTTGTCTAATCTCCCAACCTGAAATTTCCTCTTTATGGTGCTTCCTCGTGTACAGACATATAATATAACCATTCAAAGCATTCATTTTGGAGTAGAAATAACTTTGAGTCTCTGACGAAGATACTCAAAGGCTTCCTGTGGAAGAAGTTTTGTAAAGATGTCTGCCACTTGTTCTTTTGTTCCCACATATTCAACTATGATGTTCTTTTCTGCAACATGTTCCTATAGAAAGTGATACTTGATTGGAATGTGCTTCATCTTGGAGTGCATCACTGGGTTCTTTGAGATATTGATGGCTCTTGTATTATCATAATAGATTGGAATGGGCTCATCATACTCAACATGTATATCTGTCGGAGTTTGTTTCATCCATAGAACCTGTGTACAACATGTTGTTGTTGCAATATACTTTGCCTTGGTTGTAGATAAAGATACTAATGATTATTTCTTTCTTATCCATGATATTAAACAATCACCCAAGTAGAAAGTTGCTCCACTGGTGCTTCGTCGATGGTCAATGCAACCTTCCCAATCTGCATCTGTGTAGGCAATAAGTGATAGATCCTTTCCTTCTGGATACCATAATCCAAACTCTTATGTTCCTTTCAGATATCTAAAAATCCTCTTCACAGCTAATACCTGTGATTCCTTCGGTGTTGCTTGAAATCGTGCCACCTGTCCAACTGCCTGCATTACATCTGGTCTATATGTTGTCACATATAGTAGGCTACCAATCATTGACCCGTATTGCCTCTGATCTGTAGACTTTGAATCATCATATTTTCTCAACTTGCAACTGGTTTGCATGGGAGTGATAACTGGTTTGCAATATTCCATTCCAAACCTCTTTAGCATTTCTCTGATATACTTGGTTTGAGAAATAAAAATTCCTTGGTTTTTTTTACATATCTGAAGACCCAAAAAGAATGATAGTTCTCCAAGTAATGACATTTCAAATTCATTTTGCATGTCCTTTGCAAATTTATGGCTTAACCTGTGATCAATACTTCCAAAAATAATATCATCAACATAAAATTCAATTAATAAAATATTATCTTGAGTTACCTTGATGTAGAGGTTGTTGTCTGCACTTTCTTTTCTGAACCCTGCCTACTGTAGATATTTATCCAGTCTAGAGTACCATGCTCTAGGAGCCTGTTTTAGACCATACAAGGCCTTCTTTAATTTACACACGTAATATGCATTCTCTGACAACTAAAATCCTTCTGGTTGTTCAATGTAGACTTCTTCTTCAAGTTCCCCATTTAGAAAAGCTGATTTTATGTCCATCTCATACACTTTAATAATTTTGGAGCATGCATAAGCTAAAAGTAATCGGTTTGCTTCCATTCTGGAAACTGGGGAAAATTTCTCTTCAAAGTTGATTCCTTCAACCTGTGCATATCCTTTACATACCAATCTAGCTTTGTTCCTTATAACCTATCCATCTTCATTCAATTTATTCCTATATACCCACTTTGTGCCAATCACATTCTTATCCTTTGATCTTGGAACCAATTCCCAAGTGTCATTTTTTCTCTATTTGATCCAATTCTTCATCCATGGCCTTATTCCAAAATTCTTCCTTGTTGGCCTCTTCAAAACAGGTTGGTTCAATCGTAGATGAGAGTGCTAGGTGTGTTTGTTCTGGTGAACGGATTCTTCTTCTAGTCTTAACTCCTGCATCTTTGTTTCCAATAATCTGATCTAAAGGATGATTCTTCTGTACTCGTCTACTGGGTGTCTTTGGAGGCACTTGTTGAACTTTCTCTTCTGCTTTTTTCATATCCTCTTCATCTTCCCCTTCTACTTATTTTCCATCTTTTGCTTATTCTTCATAAATTTGTTCCATTGATTCATTTTCTTCTTCCTTTAATTATTGTCTACCTGTTTCATCAATTGTTACGTTGATGCTTTCCACGACTTTGTTCAATCTCAGATTTTAACACTTGTATGTTTTCCTATACTTGAGTAACCAACAAGTACTCATTTGTCCACACGAGAGTCAAACTTTCCCTTTCTTCCATCTTCTCTTTTGATGTAGCATTTACTTCCAAAGACTCTAAAGTGCTTCACATTTGTTGGTTTTCCTTTCCATAGCTTGTAGAGAGTTTTGTCAGTGTTTTTTCTAAGCATTAATCTGTTTTTAATGTGAAATGTTGCATGCACTGCCTATGTCCAAAAGATATCTGTCAATTTGGAATCCATTAGCATTGTTCGATCTATTTCCTGCACTGTCATGTTCTTTCTTTCAACAACTCCATTCTGTTGAGGTGTCCTAGCAACACAGAATTGATTTTTTATTCCATGCCTGCTGCAGTAGTCCATAAATTCCTTTGAAGTGAAATCTCTTCCATTATCATATCTCAAGCATTTGATTTTTGAATCCATTTCATTTTCAACCATTTCCTTGTAGACCTTGAAGTTTTCAAAATCTTCTGACTTATTCCTGAGAAAGAAAACTGCAGTAATTCTTGTATAATCATCAACTAATAACATAAAGTATTTCTCACCTTTTAAACCCTTTGTTGTAGTTGGTCCAACTATATCAGTATGCATAATTTCTAGTGGTCTTGTCGTTGAATATTCTTTTGATTTAAACCTGGTCTTTGTTTGTTTTCCTTCTTGACAATGCTTGCATAAAGTGTTGGTTGGTTTCGTGATTTGGCGCATTTCCCTAACTGCTTCCATTTTGCTAACTTTGACAAGGTTATCAAAATGTATGTGACCCATTCTTCTGTGCCATAGCCAACTTTCATCTTCCTTTCCTAGGCAACACTTTTCATTTCCAATTTCACTTAATATATATATATATATATGTTGCTTGAAGTTCTCGCAATTGTTTCAATCAATTTTCCTTAACCTTATTTTCTTATCTCACACTTTTGTGAATTAAAAGTGACTTTATGACCTTGGTCACACATTTGACTTGCACTTAGAAGATTATGTTTCATATCTTCTACTAGTATAACATTTTATGCCTTGGTATTCTTGTTCCCAATTCTAACTGTGCCTTTTCCAATGATTTTAGATGAATCATCATTTATGAAGGAGACCGGTCCATCTCTTTCCTTTATTAATGTAAGAAACATGTCTCTATCACCTGTCGTGTGTTTTGAACAGCCACTATCAACATACCAACCACGTTTCTTCTACTTATCTTGTAGAGCGAGTGTGCATTATTCATTTCTATATTGATTCTGCTTTCTTATCCATGTCCTTTTTTGAGGTTCCTGTCTGTGACTGTTGTTGTTCTGTTGTGGTTCTCTAGGAGGGGTTGTCATTTTGCAATCTTTGGCCATGTGTCCAAAGTTGTTACATTTGTAGCATTCCACTTCAGTGCTCAAAGATTCAAACATGTTGTAACTTCTTCTCTTTGTTTCACTAGGCCTTCCTTGATAACCCTTTTGTGTATGACTTTCAAAGTTGTTTATGTTCTTGTTGTTAACTCTGCAATTGACAGCTTTATGTCCAAAATTATTACATGCATAACATAAACCAAAAAAGATAGTTTGATACCTGGGATTTGAATATCTTATGAAAGGAGTTACTCTTATGAATCCTTCTTCTTCCTGAGGCCTATTTGTTTCTATCGGTCGTTGATTCTGAAATCTGAATCTTCTCAGTTGAGGAGTGTTCCTGTAATTTTATTTGTAGACCTTCCTATCCCCTTTGATTGTTTATGCATAGCTTTTTGGATATATTTCTTGTTCTGTTGTTTTGGAGCTTGATCCATTTTCTATCTAATTGTATCCAAGTCCGGACTTGTCATGATGAGGTTTTTGACTGCTGATAATGTCATTCAAAACTTTTGAGTTTTTCTGCATATTTTTATTTTGAAGATCCTTTCTTAATGTGACAATTTTTTCTTCCGAATTTCCAATGATCATGTCTCTTCCTTCTAGTTGTTTTTTGAGTTCTTCTTCAAATCTTTTATCTTCTTCAATTTGAACATTCAAATTTGTGATCATTTGTTCTAGTTCCTGAGTGTCTTCTTTCTTGTCTAGTTTTGCTTGTAGTTTCTTTTTTTTCTTCTTTTCTCTTCTGATAACTTATATGGCACACAATAATTCTTATCAGCAGTCAACTTTTACCTCTTCATATTCTTCTTTGGCCTCTTTATATTCTTCCTCAGAGTCTTCTTTATCAGAGTCTTCTACTGCCATGAATAGAACTCTTTATGTCTCACTGTCACAGACTTCATCTTCATCTAATGATGAGATGTCTTCTTTGGTGCATATGTTTTTCTTGAAAATTTTCTTTGTGGTTCTTTTGCCTTTATATGTTTGTTTGCTATTTGAATAACCTTCATCATTTTTCTTTTTCTTATGAGGAAATTTGTTAGCAAAATGACCAATACCATCACAATTAAAACAAATCAAAGGAATATTACCTCTATACATGTCGTTGGTTCCCTTGTTCAATATTCTGACAAAGTTGGTCACTTCTTCATCATCTTCCGAGACGTCACTGTTGTTGCTATGTTCTTTTTCTTTTTGCTTTCCCTTTTGCTTTGACCTTTTGGATGCTTCTTTTATATCTGGATTTTCCTGTTCATTTCTCATTTCATATGTCGTGAAGATTCCATGTAGTTCGTCCATGTTTATTGAGTTTAAATCTTCTCTTTCTTCTAGTGTTGATATCTCAGGGTCAAATATCATAGGAAGAGATCTTAGTACCTTTTGAACAATTACAGATTCTTTGATTTCTTCTCCCAATCCCAAGATTGCATTTACTGTTTCATCGACTCATAAAAAGTAAGCTGCAATATTCTCATCTTCCTTCATCTTTAGTTGTTCGAACTGACCTCTATAAGTTTGAAGCTTTGATTTTTGAATCTCCTTGATAAATATTTCGAAAAGTAAGCTGCAATATTCTCATATTCCTTCATCTTTAGTTGTTCAAACTAACCTCTATAAGTTTGAAGCTTTGACTTTTGAATCTCCTTCATAAATATTTCGAAGTTTGCCCCAAATATCTTTACCGGATTTACAATGTGAAACTTTGGTGAATATTGAATCTCCAAGACCATTCAGAAGTGAATTTGTGGCTTTGGAATTATTCTAACCGAGTTTCACTACTTTGTCATTTGTCGATGGAATTGTTGGTGTTGTGTATCTATCTACAATTGATTACCAAATTTCAAATACATCAACCTACACCAAACAACCTGTACCAATAACATGAACCATGCATCAACCATGCATCAACCTATACCTCAACCTGTAATCAAAATGTACCATAAACAAGTGCATCAACCATGCACCAACCTGTACCTCAACCTGCAAACCTTCTTTAACTTTAACAACAAGAGACTAGCATTTTCATCAAACTTTACTTTAGTCTCACATGACTAGTTTTGGATTAATCAACAACCTTAACTTGAAATAATCATAACTATGTACCTGTAATGAATAAAGATATAAAAATAGTATACAATTTTCTTCAGTGTGTTTTATGCAATTCCTCCAGTTGTAACTATTTGGAACCTCTCAGAAAAGGAGTTATAGCAAAAATGGCATACCTTGTTGAATTATGGATTATTCTAGAGAGCAAACTTGTAGAGCGTGTCTCGCACAGAATTTTGTTGTATGGATTTAAACATTTTACACAGAATACTATAGACTGTACTCTAACAAACACATTTGTTCTTACTGGATTTGGATCTGTTATGAAGAAGTTATGATGTTTTAACCCGAAACACATGTTTTAGACTAGTTTTAGGACTAGCCACAAACCCTATTTTCCACGGAGCGTAACTCCAAAAATTCAATGACCCACAAGCTGAAATTTGTACCACAACTACTTGGATATGTTTCCTCAATGTCCTCATAATTTCATGGTCTGGATCATTCTAAAAACAAATTATTGTGAAAATGGTGGGGTGACCTGTAAATAACATACCTTAGAAAGCATCATCAAAAGAATTTATCCTCCCTTGAATTTCGGCCTTCTTTACTTCACCTTCCCTCTAAAATTCGGGTTAGATATTGTTTGGTTACCTCAGTCACCTATATATATTCAATATGATCAAGTGTGATTAAAATGAGAGAGCCTTGCCTCTTATTTATACTCTCCAAGTAGCTTCCTTAGAAGCATCTTCTAGACCACTTTGTCCACATAGTTACCTATGTCCAACTTTGCCCAATTTGCCACTTGTCCATGTATCCAATAGTCACTTGATCACTTAACCCATTTTCCTCATTTTAGGGTTAACCTTCTTATAACCACTTTCGATAATTAGAAAGTTCGCTATTTACTTTATTATTTAAATAATCCTCCTTGTATTTGTCACTTCACTTTATTATTTAAATAATCTTCTTTGATTTTGTCACTTCACTTTATTATTTAAATAATCCTCTTTGACTTTGTCACTTCACTTTATTATTTAAATAAAGTGAAATCAATGACAACCAACCCAATTAATCAACAGAGAGGCCAACAGTATCCACCTGGAAGATGTGTAGGGTTTCAGAAATCCTTAGAAGTGTAGAACCCACAATTACAAAGAAGTACAGAAGAATGTGTTGAACTAAAAACTAACAAGAGGAGCCAGTTGGAATAGGTGGGTGGCCACCAATATCCACCTGGATCAAAATAGCTCTCCATAGTCACAGGAATGCATGTGGAGGTCATAGAGGAAACTGTGGCCAAATTCACTAGGCTACCTTTCACAGGAGAAAGATGGTATAGCCGAAGGACTTCAGACCCAGAAATTTCGAGGCAGTTCCTCAAACCAGGGGAAGATTTAGTCAATAAAGGAACAATATTCGACCGTCAGTCATTACCTCATCCATGGGAATACGCAGCTATATTCATTCAGCATTACTTCACTTATGAAGGATACTATGGTAATATTTATGTTCAACACATTCGCCTGCTCAACCATCTACGCCATAACCAACCAATCAATATGACGTATTTTCTATTCAGGACATTACAAACAATGGCAATGCTTGTCCAAAGGGCCAAGAAACCTAGGGAGGTTGTATCTCACCACGACCTCATCAAATTATTGGTCCAGCATGTGTTGCAAAAATAAGGCCGCACATGGAACAATATTATGCATCCATTCGTTCTCCTCAATGAAAATGAAGTTGTTGCCATTTAGGTAGTTGAGTAGGAAACACTTGCACTTACATCTCCACAAGAGACTATGATTCCAACACTTCCTTTGGATAACGAGTCTTCAAAAATAAAAGGATAAACTGTTGCAACTCCAAAAAACAAACCCAAGAGAAAAAACAAGGAAAAATCCCTCCATGTCGCAACTTTGGTAGAAACAGACCGTGGCATTGATGTGGAGATAACGGCCAGTGAACCGCCCACAAAGATACTTCGAGGGTTTACCAAAATGCCACCTCCCATGTTGAAGAAACTAAGTACAAAACATGAGGCTGCAAATTAGTGTAAGAAGAGAATAATTTCTAAGCCCAAGGAGCCAGCCCATGAGGAAAACCAGGAAACAGAGAAAGTTGAATCCTCCCCTACTACATAAGAACTAGAGGACGATACTCACCTGGATGCCCAAGAACCATACCAAGACACTCTCGGGGAAGGCCTCACCTCTCTCCTGGAAACATACAAATATGAAGAAGAGTTGGCAGCCTCCACTGAACCACAAGAACCAATGGAGATTCCTACTCAAGAACAAGCTCCAACACAAGGAAACAAATACGAGAAGCAAGAAGCCTTTGCTCTTTCACCAAAAAAATTAGAAAGCACTCCTCTAGAAAAATATCCCAAGATTCAAGGTCCGCAAATGGAAGATATAGAACATTATAGAAGTACAGAGGACAAGGGGAAATTTGACATTCTCATTGACACAATAGTCATCATAATTGATGGAAACAAACTAGAAATAATGTCTCTTGTTGAAACGACAAGGGGCACTCTTGAGAAATCAAATGTTGCTACTCTGGAGGAAGATAAGAAGGAAATAGAACCAATTTCCCCTATTGTCACAAAATAACCAATAGAGGGACCTCTTGGGGAACGACCTACCCATTCACCAAAAGAACAAAAAGCAGAATAAGTCCTACCAGGAAACTCCTATGAAGATGGTCTTGCTGCTACACCATACCAAGGCCTACAACAGTTGCAAGAACATGCTTCTACCTCAATCACCCCCATATGTGTAGGCATCCTTCACTCTCTCCCTATATATGCCTCTTTGATGAGATAAAACAAAATTTTGAGGTTGAAAAATTTAAGGCTTAAGATCAATTTGAAGATGCTTAGGGAAGAGCTTGAGGAACATAAGGCACCTGAAAAAGCAAGTTACCCTGTAGTAAGTCCTCTTGTTGCAGAAAAACCCTTAATCATCTCACAGGAAACAAGTTAGCCTAGGGATAAAAAAGAAGTAGTTTTCTAGGCTACGGATTTTATGGTAATTGATAAATCCACTTAGATAGAGGCAAAGATAGAACAAAACAGAGGAGCTCCAGCAGAAGAGCATTCAGTGAAGAGAAGGAAGCAGTAGAGAATGCAATTTGGAGTATCAGTGACCTCAGGGTCACCTTGACTTCTCTAAAACTGAGTGATCGTAGTTACATGAGGACATGCAACAATTTTTGGTTGGGGGAGATGACAGGTGCCTAAAATGGCATACTTTCAGCACTCGTTTATACCTTTTTTCTTATCATTTTCCATTAATCACTTTCCTTTTTTATAATTCCTTTATCTAGTTCACCTCATTTATCACTAAGGTATGGATCCTAACCTATATGCCATTATTATGTTATTTTTACATAATTCTTAGGAAGGAACTCATTACTTTCAGTCACTAATATTGTTATACAAGAGAATACAATGTCTGAAACACTTCAAAGTGGTTGTAGCACCTCTCTACTGCAATTACAAGTGATACAGTTTCAGGCGCTAACCAAGTTGTTGCAATTTCGGATGCGAACCAACTATTGCAACTCAAGATGCATTCTTAGTTGTTGCAACTCCAGAAAATTTGTTGCATCTCCGAGCATGATTGTCGTTGATGCGACTCCAAATATATCTCACCAGCATAGAGGTCAACGTTATAGTTGGTAGTTGGGAAGCAAACTCCACGAATGAAGGAGATCGGAGACAAATGGGCGACTAAGGAAATCAGTTACCTATCGAGTTAGCATAAGCCCATTTCCCACTACAATTGAAAGAATCTTTGTAATCGGATGAACAGTCAGATTATCACAGCTGTAGATCTGTTTTTTGTATAATTTTAGAACAATAATCATATTGTATAAAAACCTCGTCTCCCTAGAGCTGAGGGAGAGGAAATTTTTCTAGCAATCACATTTTTCTATTGTATCTTTCAACTTACAGAAATATAATTTCGGTTATGGCTTTCTATTTGCATGTTGATGTATTAATTGATCATGTAATTTTGGTTCCATATCCTAGTACCTCGCCTAAGGGGGTAGGGCCCCCTCCTTATTCATGTACTTCCTATAACAATAGTATTAGAATTAGCATTTTACTTTTGTTCAATTTATTCTATTGTTAGTTGCTTTCAATTGATATAATTCCAAGTTCATAACGTTATTCACATGTTGTAGATGTTTTCTGGTTGTTTTCGTTCTAGAATCATAGTATAGTTCTTGGATTTCATAATTATCTTCCAGTCCACTATAATTTTAAATCTACATAATAGTGTTACGATTTATTTGTGGTTTGGTTTTCTAGTCTTAACTTACAATTCGGATTCTTGTAACATCACAACCATTCTATGCTTTTAGTTTCTACAACTCGTGTCTCTTCGATTTTGGGTTATAATAGAATTCAATTGTTGTGATTTGTGTTGTTGTAACTCATTTGTTAGATTTATTTTTGCGCTGCAACTTTGTTGCTTCAATCCCGCTTGTAGCTGCACTTAGTGTGTTTATTTCCTGATTCTCTCTAGGTTTAGTCTTTGTGACTTTGGATTGATGTTATAGGATTAATACTAAATGAAAAAACTCTTAAATGTTGCGACAACACAAAACCTTCATTATACTCGAGAAAACCACCAATAGATCATACCACACGTTTCAATTCTAGCAAGTGTGATTTTAATTTTTGCAAGTGTGATTTCAATTTCTGCAAGTGTGATTTCAATTCTCTCAAGTGTTATTTTCATTTCCGTGAGTGTGATTTCAATTCCCACAAATGTGATTTCAATTCTCGCAAGTTTGATTTTAATTCCCACAAGTGTGATCTCAATTTTCACAAGTGTGATTTCAATTCCTGCAAGTGTTCTTTAATTTATGCAAAGAAACTTAGGCCTTAGCATAGGTTGGTGACTTAATTAAGTATTATGAGTCTTTGAATTGTGACATTAAAGTGCTACAACACCATAGTCAAAACAACACTCTTCTTTCATAGATTGTGCATGACAACTCGCAAGTTCCATATGAGCCCGGGATTGATAATTAAATGTACAACTCTTCATTTGATTACTAAGTTAATTAGAAAGTAATTGAAAGGTATGTCACAGGCTATAGAGGGGAGACATTCATAGATCACTAACCAAGAAAAAACCCAAATCTTATGAGAAGCTCGAATCCACCAGACACCATACAACCTACGAATCCAATGGCTCTCTGCATCCGAAGAAATCCACCTGGCATTGAGAATGGGACCTAATTCATGTCGTTGATGCAAAATGGAGTAGCGCTTACAAGAATCATATTGTTTCAATGGATTTCTAAAAATCAATTGCCAATGTCGCCAAAAATGCCCAGTCATATCAATATTCATCTAAAAATATCATCCTGGGGTATGAGCCCAATAATATCCATCCAGGTAGGTCGATCTACAGAAGACAATGAAAAATCCCTAACAATTGAACACCAAGTATTCTAAGAACGAGCATTGGAACCCCAAATATATATCCATAAGAAAATATTATTTTTGCTAAGCCTCCTTGCCTAAAAACGAGGGAGGTCAGATATGCAAGTACCATCCTGCTTCCAACTCCAAATTGGCCTCTTGGTCAGATCCCAACCCGATATACTTTATGACCACTTCCAATGAACCAATCTTTCCACCCTCCTCCAAGCTATCCAAATACTCCTGAAGATGGACCCTGGAATCTAGAAATTATGAGGAGCAGAGATGATATCACATAAATCGAATTGTCCCTTTACTCTTCCAACATGTTGGGCTGAAATCAATCTGCACCACACCAAAACCTGCCAAGGATATGAGCCTTCCAAACACCTACCCATTTAGCAACCAAAATGTTTCCTTGGGTCACCACATCAATCATGCCAAGTCCTCCCTCATCCTTGGGCATGATACAAACTACTTGATGGACCATGGGATGAACATGTTCCCCACCATACTTGGCCCATGGGTACGAGCGAAAAATCTATTCCAATGGCACTAGTATAATTGTATTTGGACCTCTCAATATACATATATGATTGTTTTATTGAAACCACATATTTAACCCTAATTTGAGGACTACACAAAAATCCTAATTTTTACAACTTGTAACTTTGAAAATATGGTGAACCAGATTCTGAAATTTTAACCAATGTACTTCACTCTTTCCTCTATCAATCCTAAAATTTATGTGCAATTCCAATGATTCAAACAAAATAGTTAGAGAAAAAGTAGTAAGTTGACTCGTTTGAAGGAACCAAACCAAGGATCGTCCATTCCAATATCAAATGCTATGGACCAAATATCCAAATAAGCATAAAAAAGACCCAATTTAGTGATCTTGGGTCTTGAATCAAGTAAATGAATAGGAATCCTCTTCAAGGGGGCAACTTTCTATTACAAGATATCAAATGCACAAGATAAGATGGTCCTTCAAATGAGTCTCCTTGATGTATATATAGGAAGCAAAGTGGACTAAAAAAAATAATAAGCTAACATAAATATAACTAATGTAATGATAATGAATATGAGTTATGGTTAGAGGCTTAACATCACACTTTCTCTTTGATATCTCAAAGAATGCATAAGATTTGGTATTTGGTTTAGTAGAAACACTACTCATGGTTATTTGTTGAAACTTGAATGGTTTTGTTATTTTTATTAGCTATGAGAAATGAAAAGTCAATAGCAATGTTGATCAGTCATGGTTCCACAATGAATTCAATCACATATGTCAAGCCACCTACCAAGATTCAATTCTCCCAAAAGCATGAATAAGTGGTTGGGGCCAATTGAAAATCCTAGATGATTTGATGGAAGAAAACTCTCTTGGCATAGTGGTTTAGTTGAATAGAAGTGCTTATTTTTGTTGCAAATGGTGTAATATTCACATGTGGCCATGGCCATTTCATATTTTGTCATTAATACATTTTGTTAGGTATTAAAGTATAGCTAAAACCATCATTTATTGTATATGAGGTTATGGTTAAAGTCGGCCTAATCAACTTTGATATGTAGGATTAGTAACCCTTTGGGAGGGTGCCCCCTACTTATGTGGGTTCATGACCCCTCTTGGGAGAACACCACACTTGAGTTGTGTATAGATACACAACTCAAACCTCGATTGTAATATCATATTGTGTAATCATGTGATCAGTTTTTAGCCCATGTGTATCATTCTTTTATACAAGTAATTAAGCCTATGTGCATTATATCTTTGGTGTTCCTTTGTTATATGGTTGTGTTTTTTCTCTCTCTATAGCACATCTTTTTTATATCTCTAGAACACTTGTTTAGTGTCTTTTTTTCCTTTACTTTTGCATTTTTTGAGGGTTGATTGTTTGATTCCATTCAATCCCCTCATTCTATTGTGATCCCAACATGGCATTAGAGTGAGTGTGAATCTTTCTCTACCTATTTCACCATTGGTTAGGGTTTTATTCTTGGTTGTTGATGTTGGTACGGTTTGTGATAATACTTTGGCATACGGAAATACTCTAAATTGAGTAGTTTTAGGGGTTTTTTTCATGGCATTATTGTTGGCTGGAGAAAAGAATTTTGATTGAGTTTGTTTGGCTATTTTGTAAACCTTTTATGGAGATCTTGTCCATAAATTGATGAGCCCAACATTAGGGTCTATTTGCTAATTTTTATTTCAGGAATTTTTAGCTATAGATATGAGGCTATTGATTAGTAGCATCACTATTATTTGTGACTATGGAATTAGGGTTTCAAGTCTTTCTTTTGCTGATTTATTTTAGGAGATTTTTTAGCCTAAATATTTGTATATTTTTGTCTATTGGCATTGCCCTAAGGGATACAGAACCAAGGTTTTTTTTATAACTCAAAATGCCACTTCTATGCATCTGTGATGTTGGCCTACTCATTCATACATCTACCAACCCATTTTGATGGAGTTCTTCTCAAAAAACAGTTTTTTGTTTGGCATACGTGCCCTGTTGCATATGCAGAGCGCATACATATGCTGGTTGCATACCTGAAAGCTCGCGTACATACGCTTTTTGCACTACTGAAAGCACGCGTGTACTCTAAAAAGTGACAAAAAATTATAAAATATGTGTTTTTCGGTAAAGTTTACGAGCTATCTTAGGTTTTGCAACCATCTTACCTTTAATAGCCCTTCTGGCAACGAATTAACCATCATTTTCTCATATAAAAAGGGCCCTGGGGGGGTCATTTGGATATATAAAACTAGAGGCAAGAGAACTCTGCCAAATTTTCTCCCTTGTTCCCCAAGACTTCTGCATTTTGCTTTGAGTTTTATTCTCAACATTCCCTTCCATCCATCTTCCTTATACCATCCATCCTTTCCCCTTGTACTGGAATGTTGGTGGTGAAGATAGTATTGGGAATAGTGCACTTGGAGACAAAGTAGAGGAACCCAGGCGAGGTTTGTGGAATGATGCCACAAAGTTCAGGTTGTAACCTTCAATTTTGTTATTAATAAAAGAGAAAAGTTTTTGTTCCAGATCTTTATGTCTATGTGTTTATGTTTATGAATATTTTCATGATTAACTAACTCTTTAGATAATCTTGATAATTAAGCATATGTTGTTCTAGATTGTTCTATAACATTATTTCAGGCCAGCTTTGGGAGGAGGTCTACAGTCTTGGAACAGACAACAATTAGAAGGTATCGACATCAGTTGTAAGGACTTAAGGTACACGTTTCAATCTTATTTCTCTTCACTTAAGTATTGTAAGGTTGTGTGTGGTTTGGGGTAGAATAGAACCTTTTCTATCTTTTAGGGTGTCAAGGCTCTGCCTAGTCGCTAGACCCAGATTAGGGGGATTTTCCCCATAGCAGTTTCCAAATCTATTTTTTCTCTACATGCAATATGAAGATTATTATCCATAAGCATTTCCCTAAGCGTTGCAAATCTAGAGTTATATGATCATATCTTAGGGTTTCCTAGGGTTCTAATCCTTTTTCACAACTTAATTCAACTATATTATCTAAAAACTATCGGCTAGTCACATCATATCTTACAATGAAAAACTAGGGTTTTCTTGGATCATCCTTTTGCAATAATATTTCTCTAGGCTACTTTTTTCACTA
>JASDQU010374085.1:39483-55505 GCA_032191745.1 Picea mariana | reverse complement strand
CATTGCTGCCCTGGATTGTTGACTATATAATCCCCTGGACCCCTGGATGAAAAGAAAACAACAAGCGGAAGAATGTTGGTTATGTGTTATATTATTTGCATGTGTGTGTGTGAGCACGTTAGATATGACAACTGCGTCTGGGTGGTTTTTGCTATTTTTAGCAGTTTACTAAAAATAATCCTGGTTTTAGGGATTCGGGTTTTGGTATCTACGAAATACCTAAAAAAATTGTATATATTGTATAGTGAATGGTGAAATTCGATATAATTAATATAAGAAAGGTTTTCCTGATTGAGGGTTTCCGGTATAAATCTCTGTGTACTATGTGAATGAGCCATCTATTAAATTCTGTTTTTCTTAAGAATCTATATGCATTGCTTTACTTCATAGGTTTAAAACTTACAATACTAAGGTTTTCTCTTTGAGTTTATGTTGCGATAGTTCAGTTTTCTTTCATTTGTTTATTCATCAGAAGCTTAATTCTCTTTTATGATAGCAGGGTCTTATTGTAGACAACAATATTCAGGGCTGAATTACATCATTCAGACACTTGTTTTTCAGAGGTGTTGATCTATCTTTGATAGTCTGTGTAGACTTGTTTGTTTGTGAATTAGTTTTCATGACTGACAAAGGCTACTGTGCAGAGTTGAGTGGGAAACAATATGTGGCAAGCTGATCCAACTTTTAGAGTTCAGTTTTGGTTTTTTGTCGAAGGTCCTTTTGTATGTTCCATCAGGGATGTCAATGTTTGACTTTGGTCCAAAATTTATGTATGAGATTTTATAAAGAAAATGACTCTTTGGTGAATTGGAATGAAATAAAGGATTTCTTTATGTCTCATATGTCTTTATTATCATCTTGGTGTCTTTACTTTTATTTCAACAACTATTATGTTCATAAAATTACATAAAAAAGTGAATTTCCAGCAAGCATTTTTTATTGATAAAATACTAGCCTAAGCACTGGTAATTAATACTTGTGAGTTAGGATGTTATTTTTGTTGGCTATAAACATAGGGTGAGATTGCCATCTATTTTTATTTAGCCAAGAAAAATCTAAAAAAGCTTGAGTGAGATCATTTCATATCTTTTCCTCAACATTTATTTGGCGACCATAATGGGGAGATCTTCGATATCTCTCCGATTAAATTTTATACTTGATTTTCATCGAAACATCTTTTTTTATTTATTAATTATTTGACTATTTTATTTCTTAATGATTGTGCCCGTTGCAAGGAAGCTCAATCTTGAGCATGGTCTCCAAGACCAAACCAACATTGCTTTGAATTTGTTTCATACTATTTTAGACATTGTCAGGACCCATGCTGAGCTTAACCGTTCTCGAGAAAAAATTGAACGAGATATTAATACTCAAGAAAAAATGGAGTCTAGACATAGACAAACTAGAAATCAGCAGTAACCCTTTTGTTTCTTCAAGTTTTGGCCTTTCTTTCATTTCCTTAGACTCTCATGCTTCTAGAAGAAGAAGAGGCTTGTCACTTGAAATCAATCGTATTTTTGAAATAGGAAGAAGGAACGTTGTGTTATATTCCCAACAAAGTTCTCTAAGGAGAAATTTATCTGATTCATCCAGATCATCTTTATTTCCCTCATCTATCATCCACAAGATGGCATCTAGTGGTGGATCCGGTGGCACTGGAAGTGCTCCATCTTCTCAATATTCATCGTCATTAGTGATTGGTAGCTTATATAGCCACCATATCCTTATTTAATCTACCACAAACCCCACTAAAGTCATTAAAAAGTATGGATTTTTTTAGTTCGAAGAAGACGCCACAACCACACCGTGGCATGTGTCCTCTCCTCTTAACCTAGAACCTGCTACTCGTCCACTTTCGAAGTTTAAAGATCACCTGCCTAATTTTTCAGGAAATAACACTGTTAGCACAAACAAATACCTGGTGGCACTTTCTAATGCTTGTCATAACATAGGGGCCAATTACAATTACACTTGGATGAGCTTGTTCATCAATTCCTTGGAAGGAAAGGTTGCGGCCTATTTCTTTGACCTTCCTCCTAAGATTATGTCTACTTGAGAGGATTTAATCTATTGGTTATGATCCACTTATGGGAAATCCAAAAGCTCCGCCAATAAGTTAAGGGAATACAATAACGTCACCTATAAATATGGCGAGGCCATCAAGTCTTTCAACTTGCATTTCACCAAGTTATACAATCAAATCCCCAAACATATCCGCCCTCAGAACCAAGCCACTTTCATGAATTACTACAATGCATTTCCTCCCCCCTACCGTCATAGGCTTGAGTAAAAATCCATTGATAATATTTATTCTGCTCTGCATGCTTGTTTAGAGTATGAATAACAACTTGAAAGAACTGGTCTTCCCCAGGGAGAATCAATTATGCAGACAAACATGTATGCCCTCTTACAACTAGTATAAGATATGAACAACCATATGATAGCGTTTGAGTGGAAGGGTACTATCTCCCCTCCCACCCCTGGAGCTTCATCCTCTTCTGCACCCCCCTTTAGAAATATGGTTGAAAAAAAAATTCAGCCTAAAGTTATCCCGTCGTGGAGTTGGTGTAACTTTTGTGAGGAACACCACGAGGAAACCACATGTGAGGTAAAGAAGAGTGCCAGAGATAAGATATTTGGTAAAATACCAGAAGCTATTATCATTTTCCTATATTTTGCAGAGCCAGAAGACATAATGGTCATCAACACTAGAAACAAAGCTTATGCTCCCAAGGGAAAATTTGATTCTCCCTGCTACTCTTCTAGCCCGAGATCATCTTCAACCACTGCCACTCCCAAGGTTCCTAAGGTTTTCGAGAGTCAAGGAATCACTCCCCCTGTCCCCTCTTCCAAATACAATATCTTGAACCAGTTGGCCAACATTAAAGCAGATGCAACCCTCCTAGACATGGTTTTACTCCCTGAACAACAGATGCATATGAAACAATTCATGGAAAGAAAAGCTTCCGTTGTAGCCAATCTTTCTGAAGAGGATTCTTCTATAAATAAAGTAGGTGTACATAACTTTATATACCCTATAAAAAATTCCCCTTTTATAGTTCTGTAAAGATTATGGATAATATTTCCCATTGTTTCCTCATTGATGGTAGTTCGGGCCCAAGTGTGATGTCGAAAATTATTATGGAAGAGCTAGGCTTGTCTTGTAGAAATGAAAACACCAAAAGCATACTCTTCTATAATAGTATACAAAAAACAAACATAGGCGATATTAAGGATGTGACCTTGGTTTTATGTGCTCATCCTGAGATAAGAACAACCCTCAACATTTAGGTAATTGATATGCATGTAAGCAATTACTCAATTATCTTGGGAAGGGATTGGCAAGCCTTAACAGGTGGATACCTCTCACTCGACGGGACACATTTATATGTTCCTTGGAATGGTAAGAACATTATAGTCCTTAGAGAGGGAATAATTTCACCCTACATAGAGAGTGTCCCGCACTCTAGCGTAAACTATATCGAAAAAGACCTAGGAGTATATTCCATGTTTGTCGAAGAGGATAATATTCCTTTGGAACGAATTGATTTAGATGATGATATATGGAAAATGCACTTTGATGGTTCATGCTCTAAATAAGGTAATGGGGCTAGCATTACCTTGGTTTCCCCTGTAAGAAGAATTCATAATTTGTCTTACAGGTTAGAGTTTGCTTTTACAAATAATGTCACTAAGTTTGAAGATTTATTATTAGGCATTGAAAATTCCCTTAATCTTGGTTGTGGTCACCTTTCAGTTTTTGGAGATTCTAAGCTTGTTGTGAACTTGATATGAAAAATTTGCTCTCCTAGAAACAAGATGATGGAACGATACTCCCAAAATGTTTGGGTGCTTATCTCAAACCTTTTATCCTTCAAAATCACTCATGTTAAGAGGGAGTTGAATTCAATGGCTGGTCGGTTAGCTATCTTTGCAGCTTCTCCTAATCAAAAAATTTTTCCTCACAGGCCTGATTGTTCTTTTCAATCTCTATATCGTCCATATATCCCTGACAATGTAGGATCTTGGAAGGCCCTACCTAACGATGAGATCATTTGTGCTTTCATTCAAGATGAACCTCTTAAGCTCGAAGATATTATATCCATAGAAAATAATAAAGTTCCTGGGGGCTTGACTCCTCTTGAGAGTTTTTTTTCATCGAGTGATGTAGGAAATAAAGAAAAACAGAAAGAAGAGGAGTTATGAAAGAATGTGGTTGAAACCATCTCCATGAACATTAGGACACCTGAATCTTCAATGAATGTTAAAATAAATGTCCAGTGTTCTGATAAAGAAGATATGAGGTCTGTCAAGCTACTTGGTGGATTTCAAAATGTTTTTTCTTGGTCTTATGAGGATCTTCATGGTTTTGATCATTGTCTTATTCAACATACTATGAAACCATCTAGGAAAAAACAAGGACTTGTTAGCTCTACACTGTAAGAAAACTTTCAAAGGGAGTTGAGAAATTTCTTAAGGGCTAGGATTATTTTCTTTGTCCACCCTGAATGGGTTTCTAATTGGGTACATGTTTCGAAGACCACTGATCATGTTATAACTTGCATTAATTTTCGAACCTTCAGGCAAGCTATTATGATAAATCCTTTTCCTCCCCTCAGTATGAAAATGGTTCTACAACAGGTTGTAGAGTTACGGTTGAAGCCCTTACTTGACAAAATTCTGGGTTACAATAAAATAGAGGTAAAAGGGGCAAATGTTCACAAAAAAACTTTTATTACTAATTGTGATATTATGTCTTACAAATTCCTTCCTTTTGTCTTACTTGATGCAAGTACCACTTTTAAAAGGCTTATACACACAACTTTCGATGAATTGGTCACTCTCCATATCTATCTTGATGATTTAATTGTGTGCGTCAAGGGGTTGATAATTACATCAGAATTCCAAGTGTTGGGTCCTTTCCAAATTTATTTTGTCTTGGACACTAACTCATACTTTTTAAAGGATTTACAGAAGCAATTGTTTTCCTACAACACTAACAGTCCTCGCTTGAAATATTGCGAGGGACCAACGTGAAAAGTTCTAACGTTGTCTGGATTTTTGTACTTTAGTAGTCTAACTCTGTTTTTAGTTTTACCATTTTTCTTTTCTTCTTACAGTAGTTGATTTCTGTTTTCCATTTTAGGCATTTCCTATCGCTTTTACTTTGTTTTCACTTTATTTCTGTTATTTTAATTTTATGCAATTTTATTCTGTTAGATTTTGCATTTTAATTGAGAATAAGATGTTAGATTAGTTATGCCACAGTGAAACTCCTGCGAGATATTGTTAGCTAATAACAATCAATCTTACACATTTGTTACGATGTTCCCCTGAGGACACACTTGAATTTGTTATCTAGTTTCACTGTTGTCTTATAAAGAGATTGGTTATCTCCCGCTTCTTCTTCCCATTTCTTCGCCCATTTGATAAATAAAAGAGGAGATCCATTTATTTTTCTCCTTGAGATAAGAGCTGATTCTGGTTGAATGATTATGCATACAGGGATAAACCCCCTCATACTTAACATTTTTCATAAGTTATTCCCAAATTCCCAGTCATTTTTCTATTAAATCCTCTCACTTCCCCCTATTGCATAATTATTCTGGTTACATCTTCTAAAATTATTGTTCTTGGTCTGCAAAACCATGAGTTTTGATTTCTAAATCTATTGAAAACAAATTTTCCTATGGAGTCGCCAGTTTGTTGATGATTAAAATCACAACAATTTTTTTTTCCTGCAAAGTGTTGCTAAAGCCTATTATTATAATGCTAAATAATACTAGTAGATTGGAGATTAGGTCTGGTTCTTATTTGATGGTATACTATTGTTCGACACTGCTTACATGGTTGATGACATCTTGTTTTTATTGGATGATGGATCAAGCATATTATATGTGTTTCTTTTAATGCTCCAGGCTCAAAGTTTTATGTTACAATGACCTGTGTTATTCATGGTTACCATTACTTTCTGTTCTTGGATCTATTACTTGTGACACCTGCAACAGATATATGTTAGTAACAACAAATAAAGGGAAATTAATAGGAGATTAATCAATGTGAACAAAAATGCAAAGGGAAGAAACTATTATATAGTAACATGCACTAAAAGGATCGTGGTAAATCCTAGCTAACATATGATATCCATGCAATTTATTGGAGTTATATAGAAACGTAATTAACATGCATTATTGTATAGTTTGGAATGATAACAATGAGATGTGGGTGGAACTCTTGGAAATTAAGGGTTCTTGGTTTCGATGCATGGTTCAATTGGATGATTGTTGGATTAGTGGCTAGTGCATACTAAGAAGTTGAATGAACTTAGGTTTGGAGGTGACATTTATTTACTACACGTCACCCTTACTCCTTATGTTGGCCACTACCCTAGATGGGCTATTTTTAAACCTTCTTACTGTGGTTATGCTCCGATTTTCAAGCAGGGAGGAACCACTCGGCCAACTCACATTTAAATTGCTTGGATTACAAGTATGCCCCTTTTTTTTGACCATCCATGAGTCTTCTCTGTTTATGAAATGGATATTGGCTCGAATGTATCGGTTGTGCTTCCTTAAGTATTGAAACTGTGTAAAATGGCATTTTTGGAGTGAATTGTTGGTGGATTTCTCTGTGATAATGTCTGAAGTTATAGTGTATTGGGTCATCCTGAGTGTTAGCGGCCATGAGGGCTCTCTGTCATCCCTGCTGGTTTAGTTGGAGGGTTCCGTCTGGTCTTGAGTGGTTGGTTTTCTTCATGCATTCGTTTTACCATACCCAGTCTTTGAATTTTATGGGGTTTAATGTTTGGAAGTGCTTTTGTGTCACTGCGTGTTGTTCATTTAGGCATTGGGTTGTTGTCGTTGTTATATGGTTGCATAGTGGGTTATATTTCTTCTTCTCGGCCCTGTTTGCACCTCAACATTATAGTTGATTGACTGGAGATCCATGAGGGTTATACCTCGTGTGTGTTAAGTATCAATACCCAACCAAATTGGAGCCTTACTCCTGTTCTCATATCTCTCCTATCATGGGATTCGTCACCCTGGCCATGAAGTAAATTGTGGTTTTCTCTGTGTTTACACCGTTGGTCTCAAAGGTTTTCAGCATTGAAAAGAGTCGACTCTATTGGTCCACAGAACAAACCCTCGACTCTGGAAGCCTGAGGGTTGATAGAGAAGATCATTGTGCCCTGTCAGGTTTACTGATTGGTGTAGAGTCAATTACTGGCTCACCCCTTTGATTATATGAAAGTGGTGTTGGTTTCAGCATCTAGTCACAACAATTGTTTTATTGGATAGATAAGCCCAACATGGTTAATTAGAATGATTGTTAAGTCAAATGCACCATTGTTTCCTCCTTGTGTTTATTGAATGGATAACCTGACACTGTTTAAAATTGATTAAGGCACAATAGAGATTCGTGCTTGATGCCTTGGTATGAGTGGTGTTCCTAAACATGATTCATTGTTTACTGTAGTTGTGTGTTTTTAATGGCCAAATTATTATTGAAATCGGGGTGCTTCTAGCATTTCCACCCACTATTTACGTTATGGTTATTTGATTGTAACATCTATAATGGGCACAAGTTTTATACAGTATGATTTTCTACAATATGATTGATTTGAGCAAGTCTGTTTCTATCTCCTTGTTTTGGATTGATAACTCGACACGATAGGTTGAGTTAAAGAGACTGTGATTGTGTGTTTAAAATTGTCAAATGAGGGTGTTGCCGTCGTGGTGATTATGGTATAATTGTCCATTGTGTTGTTACAAATATTAATTGATTGCGCTATTGGGAAAGGTCATGGGTTTCTAAACAATGGATTGTTGTAATTTGATCAATTTTGTTGTAAAATCGGGCATGTTGTTGATGCCTCATTTAATTGGATGGATAACCCAACATTTCGATTATTTAGGGTTGAAAGAATCCGGGCTTGGTTTTTGCAATTTAAATTTGGATTATTTGGTTGACCATCCACTATGTATGTTTAATGAATGTTATGCATTTTAGCAATGCCAGGCATGGTTGCAGTGAAAGTATAACTTCATTGCAGTTGTGAAACATGACCTTGGGTGCATTTAATGATTGAATTAATGTGTGGCCAGTGGTTGATTTTGATGATGAACATAATGGAAATGGTTATTGTTATACATTTAAGAATTGTTATAAGATGTTAATTGGATAAATGAAGGGAACAGAGCTCCCCTACAGACTGTTGTGGAATCCATGTTGTTTCGTTCGATGGCTTTGTTAAATAGTTGATTATGAACAATGAGCAAGTTAATGCATAGAGTTGTTTGATTTATATGTAGCAATTGTTTTTGTTTGGGGTCACAATGGTTATTTGGTTGGTGTATTTCCTTTAACAGAATGGTTTTATGGATTACTTAATTAATTTTGTGAACAGTATCCGCTCTCTTTCCCCCACCATTTTTTTCTCTTTTCGCTAATTACAATCCCATCACCTTCCCACATTCATTTTTCACTCTCTGTTCTAAAATTAATTACGGTCAAGAAAAAATCTGTTTTGGAGTAGTTGGAAGTAGCAGAGTCTTGGTTGGATTACAGTGATGTTTTTGGTTTGCAGTTGATTGTTTGTTGTCTTTGAGTAGTAACCATGTTTTTTCCCCCTCATCTTATCATGTTTCACTCAATACAAACCCCTTGCATATCCCAGGAACCTTTGTTCATCCCCTGCTCATTGACAAACAATTAAATAGATTGTATGGATTGGATTGCATGAGTCTGATATATTGTTGAGCCAAAATCCATTTCATATTTTTAAAGAATTATCATATATGGTTATTTAAAATATTATTTTATAATCACTCATGCATATAGGGATGAGCTATTCAAATAAAATGTTGAAAACCGAGGCCTACTATGCCACTGTCAAAGAGAAGGTCATTAGTGCTCCTTCCGCATCTTCAGATAATTCTGGTAAATCCATGTCCTCCCACTTGCATTGGAAGGACGATTTCTCTCATATGATCAACAATATGAGGTTTAAAGATTCCACACAGCCTAAGGCAGGTTCAAAAGAACTAAGAGATGATAGCATCAACAATGGAAAGATTGCCTCACAAACTGGAAAATATGGATTTTAAGTTTTTTATTTTGATGACAATTGACTTCAGATTTTCGTATGGCATGCTTTTGGATATGTTGGTAATATATTTTGGAAATAATTGCAAACACTGTTGAGATAAATTGTCAATTTTTAACATGATGATGGGAGTCACAAGGAGGTGTGTTTTGCTTAATTAACTAGTTATGTTATGATTGTTAAGAGATAAGGGAGTCACAAGGGGTCCCACCTACTAGTTATTATTTATTTATAACCCTTATTATGATTATTAATTCCCCCCCTAACTAAAAGTTGGCTGAGTCTTTTAATTAACTTAACTAATGAGTTGGTTTAACTACTTCAACCAATTCTAATTTGCTTAAAAGAAAAAGGAAAGGGAGGAGCGAAAGGAGGATAGAAGCAGAAGCATACTAAGGTTTTCTCTTTGAGTTTATGTTGAGATAGTTCAGTTTTCATTCATTCATTTATTCATCACAAGCCTAATTATCTTTTATGATAGCAGGGTCTTATTGTAGACAACAATATTCAAGGCTAAGTTACATCATTCATACACTTGTTTTTCAGAGGTGTTGATCTATCTTTGATAGTCTATGTAGACTTGTCTGTTTGTGAATTAGTTTTCATGACTGACAAAGGCTATTGTGTAGAGTCGAGTGGGAAGCAATATGTGGCAAGATTATCCAGATTTTAGAGTTCAGTTTTGGTTTTCTATCGGAGGTCCTTTTGTATGTTCCATTAGGGATGTCTAAGTTTGACTTTGGTCCAAAGTTTTTGGATGAGATTTTATAAAGAAAATGACTCTTTGGTGATATGGAATGAAATAAATGATTTTTTTTATGTCTCATCTGTCTTGATTATCATCTTGGTGTCTTTACATTTATTTCAGCAATTGTTATGTTCAGAAAATTACATAAAAAGTGAATTTCCAACAAGCTTTTTTTATTGATAAAAGACTAGCCTAAGCATTGGTAATTAATACCTGTGAGTTAGGATGTTATTTTTGTTGGCTATAAACATAGGGTGAGATTCCAATATATTTTTATTTAGCCAAGAAAAATATGAAAATGATTGAGTGAGATCATTTCATATCTTTTCCTCAACAATATGGTTTGGTAAGGTCATGATTTCAAAGAATTCGTAATTTTGACGCTGGAAAAAAAATGATGCTTTCTCTTGGCACCACTTTTCATTTCGGAGATTGATTTTAATGGTTTTTCCAAAAAACATTATGAGTTTCTTAAGGCCATGGTTGCAAAAGGTTTTTAGAGCTAGAGTTCTTATTTTTATCTCACAATTACCATCAAGTCGATAACTTTGTTTTGTTTGGTTGCATATAATAGAAAGGGGGTTTTGAGGATTGAATGATCCCGTCGTATATTTCGAAAAATATTGTAGTGAGATGGAATTGGCTTTAGGTATTAATCCATGCTCATGTTCATTCATTACCTACTTCCCCTTGTGTTTGTTTCTCCCATTTCCCCCACATTTTCATTGTTTTCTGCCTCAATATCATAGTCACTACCACTATCATTGTTGTTGGTGTTTCAAAAATGATTCATTTTTGGTATATGTATTGGGTTTGTTTAGTTTTAGGAAGAAACCTACAACAAGGGTGTGATATATACCATATTTTCATTGAATGCAACATTTATGATTTTAATTTTTGTCATGCTTGTAGGTCTAAAATTTCAAATAATAATAACAATAATTCTAGAACAACGAACATTGAAATATAAATTAATTTTTTTATTAAAACATAAAAAAATGTTTACCCTACCTCCAATGGCTCCTACAAATATAAAATGCAGAGTTCCCACCACCCAATAGCTCCAATAGACCTCCTAATTCATGACTCCTCACACAACAATCACCATTGGCTAATACCTGTGGTTGTCTATGGTCCACCCTTCTCAACAATGGTAGTCCTGATCCAGATTATTTTGAGAAAGAAATGAAGTCGGAGATATACCAATGAAATATATAGAAATATTGAAATAAACAAAGCGATATAGTATTGCACATTTTTTATTGATGAGATGATGTACAAAAATTGTAAAATAACAAAGTGAATGACTCACTAGAATGGTGGAAGTTTATCTCTGAGAAGAGTTCTGATGGCTACGCTCATTCACAAGAAGATGATGATGATTACAATGAGGCTCTAGAGGCCTTTTTAACATAAACAAAATCCAAAACCCTAACCTGAGAAGATGAAACTCCAAAAGGTTTGAGGGCCCCAATGGAGGTAGTTGTTACGTCAACTTCCCAAGGGAGTAACTTTTGCATACGATCTTCGTTTGGGGCATAGGATAGCTCACTTGAAAGGTATATCTGAGGACTACACATTTTTTCATTACACTTTGAATATACTCCATAGTGTGACTATGGAGGGCCCAAAAAAATATTGTTTAGGGCCTCGAAATGACCCCATAAGTTTAGGACCCGAAAAACTGTAGAAAAATTGCTAAGGTGGAAACCCATGTTTTGATCCAGTGGAATAGGTGGGTGGCCTTCGATTTCCACCTTGATCAATCCTACCCCCTTACGAAGAAATGTTATCCATTGTATCAAGTCCCTGGGGAAGCTTTTGCTGAATCTGAACCTTGGTGAGCTGCTTACTTTGCTGAAGAAGCTATCCTACTTAGCTTGTTGAAGGTTGTTATGAACTTGTTGTTCGAGGAGTTGGATCTATTTAACCAATATAGATGCATGATTTTCCTTAGTGTGGGAGGAATCTATCGGTGAATATGCAACATGAAGAAAATGAAGGGATTTATTATAACTTGGTTTGACTGGATAGTGTGAAGGCATCCCCATAGGTGCAATAGGAATATATTGGTGCTCTTATACAATATTGTTGATCTGCTTCTATTGGATAGAAGGGTTTTGAGTTGAGGCTATAGTGGTTGCAGTGTCCTTCTTTTCTGACAAGATTGTGAAGAGGCTAAACTTTGCAGTATGAGAGATTACTTTGAGGAAATTTTTTTTTAGGACAATAGTCAGAACTACCTATGGTATCTTGTAGGGATGACCCCTTAGAGTAACAATGATGCTACGTGATCAAGACTCATAAACATCATGACACGTCCACATATATGGTTTTCCTAATAGAACATCACAAAATTCTAGTGGGGAAATATCACACAGTACCTCATCCTTGAAGGTATCGATGTCATATGATATGTGACACTGCTAGTTGAAATGGAGATCTCGTCCCTGTTGAAGACATCCAATTTTGTATGGATGCGGGTGTGGTGTTGTCAGAAAATACAACTGCTTGATGACCTCTGTTGAGATGATGTTCTTTTGGCTTATGCTATCAACAATAAAATGTAGCAGGGTCCCCTTCACCCACATCTATGAATGGAAAAGATGCTCTCGCTCCTCAGGAGCCTCTGGTTCTTTTGGTTGGATTGTTGCGGTTGCGACAACAACAGTGGGTTTTGCATTAATTATTTGTCTCATTTTATTATTGTCTGAATTAGAGTTTGATTCAGGGATCGATTATGTTTCTTTGAGGTCAGCTACCAATGACTATTTCAAGTGACATTCATCAGTGTTGTGCCAAGGGATTTTGTGTAAGTTGCACCACTTCCCAGTGTCCTTCTTCATATTCTTATTTCTCTTCTTTTCCTACGGCTTGGAATGATTTTCTTGAGATTGAATATTCTATGGATTAGGGATTCCTTTACCATACTTTGATTGTTGAGGATTTGTAGACCCAATTCTCGCTTGTTCCGGTGCATAAATTTTTTCTCCATTTTGACAACATATCGATAAGATTCTCTTAGAGATGAGATATCTAGAAACTCCATTTCGGTTTGGATGTACTTGTGTAGAGCCCCACAGTATTTTAGAAATATATTCTTCTCGGAGTATTTGATACCCAGCTTGGTGCAAGAGGTATGGAAGGTATTTGTGAACTCTGCCACTATTTGGCCCCTCTCTTGATTCATCTTGATCCATCACATGTACTAGTCATCATAGTTTCCCACAGGGTAATATTTTTCCTTGACCACATCCATAAAAATACCAAGTGGGCTTGGCCCAAATATTCCAGACTCCTCTGTAGTTTCCCATCAGTGTTTGACATGGGGGAGAGCCTTAAGGAGCACATAGGTGATCTTTTCTTTGTCAGAAAAATTGTGAATAGAGAAATAACCTTTTAGAAGATTTACCCATTTTTCCAAAGCATTTGCATCGATCTGACCTTAAAATATGATAATATCATAATTAAATTATACCTTGAATGGGGCAGCATCTCCAAAAAGACTCCTTGACAAAGACGCACCTGTTATTGCCGAAAATCGTTGAAGGATTTGGGAAAAATTCTCCAACATCTCGTTCCTCTGTTGTGCAAGGGATTCCACAAGAAACAACTTGATGGGATCTTATGCTCCCTCATATATCTTCTCTTCCACCATGGGAGGTCACTTGGCCTAGCGAGAGCAGTTGTACTCAAGAGAAACTAGCTTGAGACCCAATTCTCTATACCCTGTCCTCGTCCGGGACATGCACTAAGAAACGAAAAGGATTAGCCTGCTCTGATACAATTGATCCATATTATTCTTAGAACAAAATGAAGGAGAGGATATAACAATCAAATTTACATATTGAAATAAACACAGAGATACAACAATGCACAATTTTTGTTAATGAGAGAATCTACAGAAACTGTAAAATTACAGAGTGAATGAATCGCTAGAATGGTGATATTATCTCTGAGATGAGATGTGATGGCTACGCTCCTTCACAAGAAGATGATGATGATTACAATGAGGCTCCAGAGGCCTTTTTAACATAAATAAAATCCAAAACCCTAACCCAGGAAGATGAAACGCTAAAAGGTTTGCGGGCCTCGATGGGGGTAGTTGGTATGACAACTTCCCAAGGGCATATTTTTTGCATACGATCTCTATTTGGGGCACATGATAGCTCGTTGGAAAGGTATTTCCAAGGACCCAAAAATCTGTAGAAAAATAACAAGGTGGAAACCCCTACTTTGAGCTAGTGGAATATGTAGGAGGCCATCAATTTCCGCCTGGATCAATCCTCCCCCCTTAAGAAGCAATGGTCTCCATTGCGTCAAGTCCTCGAGGAAGCTTTTGTTGAATATAAAACTTGGTGAGCTACTTTCTTTGTTGAAGAAGTTTCCCTGCTTAGTTTATTAAAGGATGTTATGAACCTATTGTTGGAGGGGTTGGATCTGTTTAACTAATCTAGCTTCATGATCTACCTAAGTGTGGGAGGACTCTATCGGTGAATATTCAACATGAATAATAGGAAGTGATTTATCATTACTTGGTTTGAATGGAAAGTGCAGAGTCACCCCCATAGGTGCAGTAGGAATATCTTGGTTCTCTTCTACAATCTTGTTCATCTGCTTCTATTGGATAGAAGGGTCTTGGGATAAGGTTGTAGTGGTTGCAATGTCCTTCTCTTCTTACCAGATTGTGAAGAGGTTAAACTTTACAGTATGAGAGATTACTTTGTGGCACTATTTTGTCAGGATGTTAGTTGAAACTACCTCTGGTATCCATTAGGGATGATCCCCCAGAGTAACAATGACTACGGGGTCAAGACTCATAAACAACATGACACCTCCACATATATGGTTGACCTAATATAACATCACAAAATTCTAGTGGGACAACACCATATAATACCTCATCCTTGACGGGCTTGATGTAGTATGAAAGTTGGCACTGTTGGATGACACGAATTTCTTGTCCCAAGCGAATCCATCTGATGTTGTATTGTTGCAGGTGTGGTGTTGTCCGAAAATCCAACTGCTTGACGACCTCTACTAAGATGAGGTTATTTTGGATTCTGTTATCAATAATAAAATGCAACAGAGTCCCCTTCACCGACATCTGTGAATGGAAAATACGCTCCCCTTCCTCACGATCCTCTGATTATTCTGGTTGGATTGTTGCAGTCACGAGAGTAGCAGTGGGTTTTGCATCAATTATCTATCTCCTTTTATTATTGTTTGAATCAGAGTCTGATTTGGGGCTCAATTCTATCTCTTTGATCTCGGCTACCAATGACTATTTTGAGTGAAATTCATTGGCATTGTGCCAAGGTATTTTGTGGAAGTTGCACCACTTCCCATTGTCCTTCTTCATCTTCTCGTTTCTCTTATTTTCATGCAACTTGGATTGGTTTCATTTGTTGGATCATGTTATCATTGATGCCAATGGTTTGATTATTTGGGAGATTGTTGGATCATATGTCATTGATGTAAATGGTTTGGTTTGATTGATGTCAAGTAATTGATTGATTGATGAGAATGATAGATGTCCAAGTGGAAACCGATTGATATGATTCCTTTGATGAGAATGATAGATGTCCAAGTGGAAACCAATTGATATGATGCCCTTGATGAGAATGATAGATGTCCAAGTGGAAACCAATTGATAAAGATGGATCATTGATATGATGCATTGATGAAGATGGATCAATGAGTTGCCACTAATACATGATGCATAGTTGATATATATGATGCAGTGGTGAATTGATGCAAAGATGAATCATTATTGTCTTATCATGGTTGATAAGGTGCACAAATGGATGAACTACAAAGTGGTCCCCTTATGGTGAAAGCCCTCACGGGAAGACGCTTTACAGATTGAGTTATCCTAGAAGAACGGTTGGAGGACCCATGCTTGCATGTGGATTAATGAGATGAAGATCAATTAAGTTGTTTGTGAAACTACCCTAGATGGATAGTGCTTGACATGCCATTTCCGATGGTATGGTGGAATGTCACATAACTCCTCACGGTTTGAGAATTATGGCTCTACAAAGTTGAAGGACCCCCATATGATGGCTTGAAGCCCCAAAAGGTCAAAGAAGTCAAAATTCTTGAAAAGAAGAAATCATTATTTAAATGATAAAGTAAAGTGACAAAATCAAGAAAGATTATGTAAAT
>JASDQU010374085.1:22305-39433 GCA_032191745.1 Picea mariana | reverse complement strand
TAAAATGAAGTGACAAAATCAAGAAGAAATATTTAAATGATAAAGTATTGGAGAACTTTCTATTCATGGAAAGTGGTTAACCCTAAAATAAGGAAAATAGGTTAAGTGACCTAGAAATGGGTTAAGTAACTTAAAAATGGGTTAAGTGACCTAGAAATGGGTTAAGTAACTGTTGGGCCCCAACAACTCCCCCTATATTTTTACAAAATTTAAAGGGCCCCCGTTAGAATCTTGATAATTATAATGAGCTACAGAATCAACCTTTTGGAATAGTTCCATTCCTTGGCTTGCTTTGAGACAAAATTAATACATTCACTTTAGTATGAGACATTCATTACAAGAGTATATGTCAAAAGTTAAAAACGAGCATAAAAATCTCAATTTAAACAAAAACGTTAATTTTTATTAAATGTTTACTTTCGTTTAAATTATGATTATGTGTTCATTCTTTTGCTCATTAGCAAGTTTGACTATTTTGAATAATGTGTTCAATACTTCATCAAATAATATCTTGGTTGGTTTCTCATTTTCATAAAATCATTTGGTGATGTTAATTAATTAAATTCTTTTTGCATCTCATTTCAAAATAATAATAATAAAAGAATTATCTATCATTTGTTTGATTTTGTAAAAAACTAAAATTAATATTTTTTCTTTATTAACTTGAAGCTTCTAGATCATATTTGAAAACAAATTATAAATAATGTTTGTTTATAACTTATAGTTAGTTTAAATTCATTTTTTATTTTTCTAGATTTTGTTTTATTCACAATTTTTAGGTTATTAATTTAGGTTTCTTTTTGTTTCACAGGTTTCTATTATCAAATATTTGATATGGATCTGATCATGGCTTGATTTTATTATCCAAATGCGTTCAAGATGATTCATCCAAAAATAATATTGGATTGCTACAAATAATTTTATGAGCAACAACAGATAAAATTTGGAAAGGCGTCAAGATCAGACACACGATTTTGCAGGACTGATTGCAGCCAAATCGTGAGGAATTTGGAGAAACGGTTGAAAACTCAGAACCAAAATGGACCCATTTACCGTCCGCGTAGAGAGTTTCCCAAACAAATGCATGATTTGAGAGATATTTGGGTCTCTTTTAGAGGCAAATTTTAGGTGGCGGAAATTAATAGTGACGTCCAGACTGTTCATTCATTTTATAAATATATGAGAAAGATCAGAGCCATGGGGATCCAAGAATTGGAGAGGAGGATTCTAATCCTTTCTCTTTTGTATATTATTTCTTTTGTAAACTTTTTATTTCTTTTCAAATGGAGTAATGGATGGCTGGAAGCTTTGGGAGAATGAACGAGCATTTTAAAGAAGAATATGGAATTCCAGGTTGCTTAATGGCTTTTGTCCTATAAGTAAAATGGTTTTATTTTTATATAATATATTCATATTCTTTCAATAATTGATTATGCATTGATTTAAATAGATTTAGTTTTTTTTATCAATACATGGTTAATTATTATTATTTATATATTAATTTTTTCACTCTTTAAGAGTTTATTATCTAAAACAATTCCTCCAGGACTACAATATGGGCATGTGATTTTGAGAAAGAATATGGGAAAGTAATTCATCTTTGGCTTTAGACCTGTGTGATACTTATTCCATTTTATTCTTTCATTATTGTTATATTATGAAAATGTTATAACGATTTATTTTAGCTTAGCTTGTCAATCATATGGTGTTTTCATACTATTAAATGTTATATGCTGCACATAATTTCTTATTCCATTTTTTTATGTGTGATCAATCAATCATTTGACTATTATGGAATTTGTTTCTAAGGTTAAATGATGGATAATATCAATACCCAGAATTGAGTTTTCTTTCGTTCTTAAATATTGATTATCTTAAGATCACACAATTTTTAATTAGTTGTCTTCCTGTTGTTNCATAATTGAGTTTGCTTTCGTTCTTAAATATTGATTATCTTAAGATCACATGATTTTTAACAAGTTATCTTCCTGTTGTTATTAATTTACTCCAATATTAAATACTTATTTGAATGTATTCTGGAAGTGCTAGTATTGTTCTGTTATAGGTTTCCCTTAACAATAGTACAGGCAGGAGCTCATACAACACAAAAAGATAAATCCCAGTTTCGTTGATTAGCGACAGGTTATTATGTGTGTTATTTAGTTAAGTTGTTTATGAATGAAACAATGAATGTATGGTTCAGCTTTGACTATCCACATGTTCACGTTTCATTAACTTTTTTGCAAGCTTCTTTAAATTTATAAAAGAAAAACAATAAATATTTTTATGTGTTTTCTTTATCTGCTTCCTAGAAGCAATCATTTTACCATTGATTTTCATAAGTTTCGATTAAAACTTGCAGCTTGTAAATCATGTAAATAAACGAGACTTGTATATCTTCTGCTTAAATACAACAACTACAGTTACATTAGAGCATATGTACATATATATAGTGTGTTTAGTAAATAGTTAGTTATTTATCTCTTTTATTCATTTCTTTTAGGATTCTTAGATTGGCTAACGGAGCCATTAAACCCGTCAGAATGAGTTACACCAAATGGCTTGGGTTATTTAGACAACCCTGGACCAGACTCGCTCTTCTAGTTGACAGACGGTCAATTTTGCCCATCAAAAAATGGCACTAGAAGGAGGGTCGACTGACAAGCCGGCCTTGTAGGAGCCTTTATTTTAAATGTATTCAATTTCCCCCATGGCTCCTCAAATCACTGTGTTGGAACATGCTTTCAACTTCTCATTACCCATTGTTCCCAACAAGACAGTCTCTCGCTTGTCCAAACTCACCTTTCATGGTGGAGGCAATATATCTACTAAAGACCACCTTAACAAGTTTTGGTGCAAATGCATCAAACATGACATCTCAGATTTAAGAGTTTTATGTAGACTGTTCGCTTTTACTTTTAGAGGTCAAATCAAACAATTGTTTGAATCCTTTCTAGCATGTCAAATTTTTGATTGGTTTCAATTTGTAGATGAGTTTCTAGATGCTTTTGAAATTTATGATTTTGATCAATTATGTGACGAATTTTATACTTTGCTAATCAACGACGATTCATCTTTAGAAGAATTTTTGAAAAGAGTCTATCATATCCTCTGTAAATTTAATCTCGATGACATGTCATTGGCATTAAATCTCTTTTATGATGCTTCCATCCCTTCCATCCAGTCATGTTCAATCACAAATGAAGAACCAATTGCAGATCCTATCACTCAACTGCAAGAACAATCTTCTTCGCAGGAAGAGAAAAATTCTTCTGATAATGTTGAACAAGCTAGGGAGGTAGAGTCTATTGATCAGGCTCTTATTGACAACCAAATTGGTTTTTCCTTTGAATCATTGTATTTTCAGTCTAAGACTAGTATGGAAGATGATTCGTTTCTGGCTCAAGGTGAATACCCTCATTCTTGTAACTCATTCTCTAATCAACATCTAAAATCAGTCATTGAAGAACACTTAAGCGATGAAAATCATCTTGAATATTCTAGTACTCCTATGAAACCGATTAGAGAAGAAGTTACGCAACTAGAAGAAGAAACTTTAAACCTTCATCCTCAAAATGCACTTTGTTCACAGGAAATACTAGATGCTTGTCACATAAATTTTGAATTATCTATCATAGAAAAGGCAAATCTAGATGATCATATTATGTTGAGGAATTTGTCACCAAAACAGAGTAAGAGTTTTATAGAAAGTGAAGAGAATTGTCTTGAAAATACCATTGTTGAGTATCATAGTTCAAGAGATTCTTTTCATCTGCTTATTTCTGATTCCTTTTATTATTTATATCCCGATCTTTTCCTAGACTCTGTTGGACTTGACACCTTACCTACAACATCCTACTCTTTTCCACCACAATCATATCCTTTCGATATGTTAAATTTTGGTGAAATCAATTCCAAAACTAACATTGATAAACTCAGATTTGACGCTTGTTCACTTTCATCACTCACATGGGAAAAGGACATGTTGCGAGATGATTTTACATAGTTTATCGTTGAAAAAGACAATGCATTATATCTTATGGATATCAAACATTCTAAGTTGCATATTCATTCTTTGCTTAGCTCGATTCTTAATGTTTATGCTTCACATTTAAAAATGATCAATCTCATCGAAGGAAACATTCAAACCAATGATATAATTGATTGCACGAATCCTCCTATGATGATTTTCCCATTGATATATTCATTTCATCAAAGTCATGGTTTGCATCCCCATTTTTGTTATAGGATCTTAGGATGGCTTGAATATTCATATATATATAAATTTCATAATAAAGAGAAAGTTGTGCTTGCTTTATTTTTACCTAAGTATCTTGGAAGTAGGTGGGACATATTTCTTTTAGATCCTCCATGTGAAGAAATTAATGAACACTTAGAGAATTGTCAGGAGGATGGGGCATTTCATCCTTGGCTGATGGTTATTCCATTTCCTCGTAATCCTGACAAGTTTTTCAAAACTACTTACACTCGCCCATGCCATTATGACCCTTATCACGACAAGATTGCGCAATGGCTGGAGGATTCGTACACCAAGAAGATCCAAGGAAATGGTAAGATCATGCTTACTTCGTTTTTAGATGATGATTATGAAGGTAAGTGTGATATGTTTATGTCATTTGTTGATATATTACCATTCTTATTAGTAATGCTTGATCTTGTTTCCATAGAAGGATTAGAGTTACTCCGATGGCTACATTGGAAACATGACTTCACGTAGTATCCTGATTTGTTTAATAGTTAGGGTAGGTTTAGGAATAGGTTTTCCTTTCAGTTGTATTTCTCACTATTTCTCTTTGAAATAATGCAGTCATGAATGCAAGTGGGTGCACCACAAGAACCATAATATTACTATTATCAGGGAAGTCCACTTGATCTTTTTCTCTTTGCTTTTAGTTGAACATTTATTTTCAAAAACACAGTATCATCATGAAAATATTAAGTGGAAATTAAAAAGATAAATAAATCTGAATCAACCCTGACCCAAGGTACCATGAGTAAGACTGCTTTCCCATCAAGATTTTCCTACTTTTCAGTCTCCCAAGGGATTAGTGGCATAAGGTTTTCAGATGCACCTTCTGTACATATTTGTTTTTTGCTTTTGTTGTTTGGATTTCTTTGCTTTCCAATTTTTCTTCACTAGTGTGTTTTGTTTACATTTATGCTTATCAGTCTTTCTTTTTGAAATACACATACTTGCATTATGAATTGTTCAGACAAAGAAAACAGAATTTTTTTTCTCTGAAATGAATGCTGAAAAGTTGTCTAAACATCAATTGTGATATGCTTCTGAAATTTACATCCATGTTAAGGAAAGCCTATTGTTTGAAAGAAGTTTATTGATTTCAATCTGTAAGCGAAGCTTGTCACGATCATATTTTTCTTCTTACGATGTCCCTGTTCCTTAAAGGAATAACTCTGAAGATGTCTCCCTGCTTTCGAAGGTCGGTTTTGTAAACAAACCATCTCTGAATCTTAATGAATGAGATTTAAAAAAAAAATTCTTTCAAGGTCTCTAAAAAATATGTCCAAAATATCATAATTTTTAGTGTCACCCTGCTCAAATAGATATCTTTAAAAATCAAATAAATCACTAAAAGAGCTATGGGAAGTGCTTGTAAACCCGTCGAGATACTGAACAGGTCTGTTGGAAACAGGTAAATGCATGCATGATGCCAAGACAACTTCGTCGAGGTACTGAACAGGCCCGCTGGCAGCGAAGCAATGTCGGGTATATGAAAATTTAAAAATATGGAATCTCTTGACCTTAAAATGTCCTTTATTCTGATCTGGAACTTCTTGGAAGGATACAGATATCAAAGTGGGTTAAATGGAAACCCTGTCAAGGCTATGGACGCCTACTGGCAGCAGTGGCTCTGTCAATAGTATTGGATATTTATCTTTAATATCATGACTCGCTTGTCTTAAGACTGATATCAGTTTTCATCTTTTAAGCACAACTGGAATTTGTTTGATTAATGATGATGTTTAAACAAATTTTCTGGTCATTTTTGAGGTAGAATTATTCTAATTATTCTAATATGGATTTGTTCTTTTGGCAGAGATAACTGCTTCTACCAGTGTGTCACCATTGTTGGCAGCCATTTTTCATTTTTATCTTTTTCTTATAAGCTGCCTACACAAGGGTTTTGAACCCTCAATACTCGTCACAATTCTTTAAAACAAAACGATACTATTATCTTGCACATTTGCACACCTGCTTTTCGTTTTCATGACTGCAAGCGTGAAAACCTTGAGTTGGAACTCATTGTTCATGGAATTAAAATCATCACTGGATTATTACCAATACTCTAGTTCATGTGGTCATTTCACCTTTAACTCAATAATGGTCATACAGTTGGCAAGCCACCAAACCTTTATTCACTTTGCATTTTTGTTAAATTGGTTTCAATTTATAAGTTCGTGATGCAATGATTGTTGGTGTCTTTGATTAAATCCTTGATGCAATGGTTTCATACAATGCATTAATTTTATGATTAAATCTTTGGTGCAATATTCGACATGATTGTTTTGTTTTAAATCATACACATATTATTGTTGACCAATTGTTGGTTATGAACATTATGATTTTCAAATGGTTATTTGATTTTTCATTTGGTCAAAATATTTTGGTTATGAATGTTATGGCTTTCGATGAGTATGTGAATAATCTATTTTATATTGGGTCAAAATCTTTGGATTGTGATGTGAATGATTTGAATTACCAAGGTGTCGTCAATTGTACTTGTCAAAATGAATGTTTTGCATGGTTTCTTTTCCTTCCACCACCCTCGCATGCATAGGCATTAAATGTATGCCTTGCATCTCAGGTTACTTCTGTTTGTGTTGAGAAAACTGTGGGAGTTGGTCATGTGTCTACCCTGTCTGACCTCTTCACCGTTTACCCTGCTGACTGTGTGCTCTCTCCTATGGCCACTGTAGTGCGCATAGAACCTAATGGCGTCCAAACACTGTTGTTATTTGACAATGCTCATGAGGACCTGGAGAGTAATGGCTGGTTAGTTTTCATCCAAAAATTTGAGGGTTTCAACCTCGTGGTCGCTCAGCAGTTTTCCCTCACATTCGATGGATGTCGAGCTAAGGTTGGGGACATCCAACTCGAATTAGATGAAGAATTCCTCAGCTTAGCAACAGGTTTGCCAACCAAGGGGCAGAGGTGGTTTAAGAATTCGAAGGTGGATGAAGTGCCATGGCTGCTCTTGTTTACATTGAGGAAAATTGTCAGGTGTGACAGAGGTATGCCAGTCACAGCCCTTAAGTCTAGGTGGCATGATTGATTGGCCATTGTTAAGAAATTTGTCACTTGCGAAGGTAGATATGGTTTAGTGTTTCTTTACCATCTCTAGCTGCTTATGAATTTCATAGATTTCCCTTTGAATATGCCCCACTACCTCCTACACAGTCTGTATAAAATGGCCAAACGTTATAAGAGGGAGAAGGATGACTCCAGCCTCTTCCATCACTATCTGATTAAAATCGTTGTTGTTCATCATTTGAGTTTGAGTGGTGATTGTTGGGAAGTTTTCTTATTGAGGAATGACTTTGCCACTCCTGAATGTGGTCAAGTGGAGAAGACTATGGTCACCGAAACCCTTTTCGGGCCTGTCGTGCCATCTCCTACCCTCCTACCTGCTGTCGAACCCTCGACCTACCCCAACGCTAAACTACCCAACACCCTGCCTAGTCCACGTTCAAAATACAATGCTAAGCCTGTTAAGAGGCCTGCAAGAAAAAAAGGCAAGGGTAATATAGATGTCAACAACAAGGGAAAGAAGGCTGCATGCTGGCTATCCAGGTGTGATCGTAATAAGCCCAAACAAAACATAGACTAGAAGCCTATTGTTTTGAGTGAAGATTCAGATTCTGAGATTGAGCAATTTTTGACCGAGGAGTACCCTTACTCTCACAGACTTTGTTCTGTCGAACCCTATGACTACATATCTAACCTGTCATCATGCCTAAAAGGTGATCCTAACTTCCCCGGGATCAAGTTTGACAGTGGAACCCCTGGTAATTTAAAATATCCCTCACCTACAGTGACTCGGCCTAATCAATCACAGTGCATTGAGTGTAACTCATGGCTCCAACGATACTATATGGATGTCCCTCTATTGCAATCCAAAATTAATTCCTTGGAGGACTAGGTGATTGTGTTTTCTAAGGAAAATGATAGACTGCAAGACAATGATAAGAGGCAAAATACCACGGGTTATATCGTGTTCAAACATGTTGAGGCAGCCACTGCCATTGTTAACTCGAAATTGTCCTGACCGAATTGTATCCCTACAGCCAAGGTATGTTATTTCAACATTGATTTTTGAATGATCTGGTTTGTTTTTAATTAGCTTAAACGATTGTGTTTGCTCTGAATTAGTTTGATATAGATCTGTTTTGTTTGAATTGATTCAAAAAACGATTCTGTTAGTTTTGAATTGGCATAAACGATTGTGTTTGCATTGAATTAGTATCAAAGATTTATTTGATGAATCGAATATAGTCTGTTTCGATTGAATGGATTCAATACGATTTCATTTGTTCTGAATTGGCAGAAAAGATTTGGTTTGTCTTAGTGTGAATGATTTTCTTTGCTTTGAATTAGTAATTAAGGGTTTGTTTGATTCACCGCATACATTTCTGTTACCATTTGGATTAATTTAAAATGATTATGTTTGTAAATATGACCAGCTATAGAATCGTGAGATTCTGTAGCTAGTCATAAAATTTGGATTTTTGTTGATTTTACAATTAAAACACTATCCAAAATTGTTTATTCTTGTCTATCTACAGGTACACACGAATTTCAATGGGAATTGAATTTGCTGCAGCAGTTTAGAACATGCTTTTGTTACATAGTTTTGGTTTAGGTTATTAGTCTTAGGCATAAATAGGAATCTTGGGAGATTGTTCCTAGATTTTTGCAAACAATTTTGATATTTTCCACAAGGATTGTTTTATCTTGTGGCCTTTATATACTCATTAGTTTTTGTAAGCAATCCATCACTATTGGGAGAATAGAGACTATGGACTGATGATTCAGACTGGAATGAAAGTGGATGTTTTGTAACAGATTTAGCTTTCAAATATATCATACTTTTATTTCAAGTTCTTGTGCATTTTTAATTTGTAATCAAATTATTGACTACTTTAGATATCGAGATTTGTTACAGGTTGATGCGTTATGATTTAAATTTTGTCCATATTTGATGTATCTCATTTTACTCACAACAATTACTCTGTTTGAATTTAATGAATAGAAGGTTTATCTTCTTTATTAAATGAACGATTATGTACAAATCTTCACACTGGGATTTATCTAAATGTGATGATCTGTAAATTATAAAATTGTTGTTGTTTTATATTTTGTTTGTTCTGTCATTTGTATTCAAAGAGCGTTGCTTCTTCCCGTTTACGAGAAGCTTGTGGAAAATCTGGTGTGGGTTTCTCCCATCAAACAACTAAATCGAGTACTGTGAACAAGACAAATAAGAAGCGCTTCTACAGGTCAGTTTGTTAGTGTTATTCAATCAGTTAATTAATATATAAATTTCTTGTAATCTGAACATGGTTCATTGTTCATCTCTATAGTTTAGATTTACAGTTAGGATTGTTATTTTAATTGCTTATCTTAGATAGCTTTCATTTTATCATAAAAATTATAAAAATAAAAAATAAAAGCTTCGCTGTCATAAGACAATTTACAAATGATTTTACAAATTTCGATCAAAATTTGTATTTTGTAAATACTGTACATATATAATTGAGATTTAATTGTATTGATAGCTGAACATTTAATAAGTAGAATTATTTTTTTATAATATTAGCTAGTAAAATGTATATACATGTTTTAGATTTGTATATAGTTTGTTGTAGCTGCTTTTTTCACTTAGATTAGTTTCTTTAGCTTAGTTTTTCTTTCATTTTCCTGGGACTTAGATCGGCCAACAGAGCTGCTAAACCTGTCGGAGTGGGTTAATACAAATGGCTTGGGTTATTTAGACAACCCCGGACCAGATCCACTCCTCCAGTTGATGAGCGATCAATTTCGCCCGTCAACACCACTCTTGGGATAAAATAGAATCATGGCTACCAATCAAATACACTGTAGATCCATGTCATATAATTATATAAAGAGTAGCCGCGAACAATACATAGTGGAGCTACATATCGAAATTAGAAAGATATACATATAGAGTATCCATCTTCCAGAAGTTGATTCGGCCTGATGGCTGGAGATGAGGTCTTTAGAGCTCGAGCAACAACTTCAAAATCTTCCAAACTTAGGTAGGAGTGTAATATGAGTGTACGAATGCACTATCCAGAGGTCTTTGATGGGTTTTCAGTCATGGACTTGATGATCAGACTGAAGGCTTCATTGATTTTGAACAAGGACTTGATTGGACATTCAGGATGGTCGGGCATGAGGGAAAGAGACAAAAATGCAGAGGGGTCGACTCAAGCTTGGTGACAAACTTCCTTTGGACAATAGCACGACAAATGATGAGACTCAGGCAGCATGGCATTAACATAAGTTTACGAGGCAGGAGGCAATGCAAACTCTCCATATGTTTGGAAGAATAACCAAATGGGGGAGGACATAGCTCTATGTAGCGAGAACATCTTCCTAAGGTCATATTAAATCCTAGGGTTTGATGAACAAACAGACAAATGTGCTTTATCCAAGGGTGACTCATTATGCTACCAATAAAGAAAATACTTTTCCCTTCCTCTTTTTGGGGTATATTTGATTTTTTTGTCTTTTTCAATAATTTTGGAAAAACGAATAAAGGAATATTAAATTACAAAGGAGGAATGAGTGTTGAAAACATACAAGTTCAAGGCACATGGACAAGACTGATGTTTAGAGTAAGGACATTCGGGAAAAAGCCTCTAGGGGCCAAAGGTGTCAAGATGCAAAAGCAAACTATTACAAGGCTGACGTATAAGGTATGCAAACATGGTTAACAAAACACACAATGGTAACGTCATTCGATGTGAGTTTAACGAGTCTAGAGAAGGTACGCTTGGCAATTTTTCATATTTAGAGAGTCTGAAAAAATGGAAAAGGAGACTCCATTGAGGTACCTTTTTCGAAGGTAGTCTAGTCGGTTCGAAAAANAACGAGTCTAGAGAAGGTACGCTTGGCAATTTTTCATATTTAGAGAGTCTGAAAAAATGGAAAAGGAGACCCATTGAGGTACCTTTTTCGAAGGTAGTCTAGTCGGTTCGAAAAAAGGGGTAAACTAGAACCGACAAGACATCTATTCAAAACCATTTTAATGAGTGTGATAAGGACAAGATCACTCGGCCCTTTTTCCATTTTTAAGGAGTCTAAAAAAAGCATAACTATGGACTCCGTCAAGAATGTTCTTCTGGACCAATTTAATGAGTGTGAAAGAATAAGGTCACTCAACGATCTTTTCAATTTTAGGGAGTCTGAAAAGATCTTAACTATGGACTCCATGGGGGTTCCTTTTTCATAAATTTAGTCCCTCAGGCCCGAAAAAGGGGTAAAATTATACCTGAGAGTACTCTTCTATAGAACTGAAGTTCCATAGAGTATACCTTTGTTTGTACAATTGATCGTCCAGACCGAAAAAGGGGTAAACTACCGTCAGACAGACATGACTTCAAATTTCAGTTTAACGAGCATGAAAGGCCACAAGATCGCTCGACAATCTTTTCATGTTTAGAGGGTCTAAAAAGGGTTTAAAAGAAGACATGTTTAAGGAACTTTCTTCTAGACCAATTGAACGAGTGTGAAGAAACAAGGTCACTTGGAAATCTTTTCATCTTAAAGGAGTCTGAAAAGGGCTTAAATAAGACTCCATAATGGTTACTTTTCTTAGTTAATCCAGACGAGATCGAAAATCATAAATGCAGTCTCGCCGGATGTTGCTTTCGGATATCAAAGCGAGATTGAAAAACAACAAAGTTAGCTCATGATAGACTCTTTGTGGGTCGATGCCTGGAATCTCCTCAGGAGAGTTGTACACTCCGACAAAAACATTGTCTATGATGCCAAGGGTTCTAGAGATATTGATAGGTATCGTTTCAGCAATGGTTTCCATATTACCCTCAACATAGATATTGTGTGTAGCTAAGGGATTAGTATGACAAGACCTATCTCCATTCATAGTCACAGTGAATTCTCCTACTTCGATTCGGCTTAACTCTGGGAGGAAATATGATCTGAGATGAAGATCTTCCCAAGGTTTGTCTAGACTAGTCATTGCTTCGATTACTGCTTTGTCAGAGGGCAAGACTAAGTCTAACAAATCGGTGTTAGTGAGAGAACCATGAGCCCAAATAGACTCTGGCAGTGGATCTAACTCTTGTGCAGGAGTTGGATCAGTGTTAGCTGAAGCTTGTTGGACTAAAGAGTATGCTACTTCAGCGGTGGACAAGGGCATGGACATACCCGGGTGCCCTGCCTCATCCATTGTGGCTAATGGGGAAGGAAGTATCCATGGATCATTGAAGTAATTCGTGCAGAATGAAAAAACTTGAAAAATCTCAACCTTATGGTGATTGGATATAAAATTGATATCGCCTTGAGGGGGTGGGTAATCGAAGGTCCCCATCAAAGATGGGCACAAACCAACCCCTATGTTGATGACACCTGGTTGAGGATTATCAATCATCAGGACCGTGGATGCCCCCAATGTAGGGTCAGGTCTGGAGAAAGACAATTGATTGATGGTAACTATTCGGCCCTCATGTGGAAACAAAAAGACCCAAAAAAATGTAGCAACCACAACTTGCATGGTATAAGTCCAACTCCTTCCTAACAAGAGGTTATAGTCGAGGGGAGAATCGATTACCTCTACTTTAGCACACATGGTCTTCCCTCCTAATTGCATGGGGAAAGAAGGAATGATACCATGTGGTTGGAACGAATGACCATCAAAAGTGGTGAGGAGAGTGTGTGATGGAGACAAAATGGGTTGGTCAACGAACTTCCAACATGCCAATGACATAACTCATGTTGAGGCACCCTCATCAACCACCGTGTGAAAAAAATTTCAAGTAAAAGTTTTCGTGGGATAAGCCACTACTATCTGAAATGTTATGTGGTAAGGCAGATGAGGTTTTAAGTCAGTTGTATCCAACATGATTGTACCCAGATTACAAGTCTCGGTAGATCCTAAAGCAGTTAACAAGGCTTTCCTTTGAGAAGGGCATCTTTGGAGGACCTCCAAAGCGGACATCGCACAAGGGGTTTGTGATAAATCCTCCACCACAGAGTAGTTATGGGTAGCCCTTGCATTTGGGTTATGAGAAAATTTTTTAAATGCACCTTTTGGGATGTGTGTCATTGTTTCTCACAAAGTCTTCTCAATCTGTAGAGGAAGAGATGGGAGGTCAGCTTCTTTACCCTTCTCAGAAGCGCTTGGTTTACCATAGTCATGCACTCTAGCCGATATAAAAGCATCACCCCTAACCATATATACGTTCGCAGATACGGGGTTGTTCAGAGGCGGACAGGGTTCTTGGTTGCCTCATTCTGTGCTTGTAGAGGCTTGTGTTAGTTTTTCCCATGTTGAAATGGATTAGTCAACACCGCCTGCTATTGTTGTGTGACAAATTTTTGGTCCTCTGCAAGTTGAGGAAACAGATGGGTTGGGTGGTCTTCTATGCACAAGTTGCATGGATACCTCACCTTCCATTTTTTAGTGTTGTCCCCGCCAGCATTATCAATGGTTTCTTTATCCCTCTTACCCTTCTTTCATTGTTTTTTCTTCCCTTCAAGCTGTTGGGTGGCCTTTGGGTTAGTCAATTGCACTGTGTGTACCTCCGACGTTTTGGTGGGGGGAGAAGCCAAAGCAGTAGTTTGGCTAGCCACTGTGTGTTGTATAGATAACTGCGACAACTGCTTCGTCAATTGCTCAGCAGGCTTGGTTAGTGCCAAACCGACAATACCATCAACATGTGGTCCAGTTCTCTGTCTAGTTTTATCCAGTATTGAACGTGGCGCATCTGGCAAGATGTTGTATAATAAACTGGACTGAGAATAGATGAGCTCAAACTGTTGAGCCCTCATGATGGAATCTTCTTCGGAGAAAACTCTTGACATCGCAATGTCTTTGGATAACTGCGGGACCAAAGACTTAAGGAACCACTCAAGCAGGAATGTTGGTGGGACTGGTACCTTGATTAAACTCTTCCGACGTCTCCTTTCTCGGATGTGATTAGAGATATGGTCCGTTGTTGTCTGTTTGAAATTGGTGAGTAGCTCTGTGCCAGCGTCGTATCTCACAGGTAACTGGAAATGGTTCAAGAAAGCCATCACCAGTTCACCAAAAGAAGAGTATCTTGAGTGATCGAGCTCAATGTACCATTTCACAACACTCCCAATGAGAGTACGTTGAAACAATCACAACTGTACGACGTCATCTTTCAATGAGTTAGATGAGAGCCAAAGATGGAAGGTAGTCACATGATCTCCTGGATCTTCGTTAGGCTTGGCTTTGAACTTTCGGATGTCTAAAGGAAACTTCATCAGCATAGGAGGCCAACGTGGATCATGACAAATAGGGTCATTCAACAACCTTGTCAAATATGGCAAGTGTAAAGTTGCCAGGAAAGGTAGTTTGGGTTGTTGGTGATAACCTGGGAAAAAAGGGTCTGGAGTTTGACTGGCACTAGGTTTCCAGGAAAAGTTTGGCTGCTAGCCCGGATTCTGGTAGAAACCATGGCCCTGGCCAGCGTATGGATTTTTCATATGTGGAGACATCATCGACTGATTTCCCAAATAGGACATAGACTTTTGGGCATGCATTATATTCAAAGGACTTTGGGAAGGATTACCCCATGCTGGTCCCATGGGGATAGGCATAGTAGTTTGTCTGGGGTTCCATTGATTGTTGAAAGAATTACCCCAGATCGACATTTTGGATGAGGGAACAGAGCCCTTCCAAGAATTCCAAGGCCGAAGAAGTTCCTAGGTTTTCCCCCTGTGCAAGAATAGTACCTTGCATAGGAGTCGATTGTCCAAAAATGGGATTGCCCCCAATCAGGAGAGTGGCTGATGAGAAGGTGTTGTTACCAAATGTTCTGTTCAAAGAAAACAGTGTCGAACCTACTGACATACTATGTGAAGTTGGTCCTTGACTCCCCTCTCCAAATAAACTATTGTGTGTAGGTTTCCCAGCGGATTGTTGATGCGAGCCACCAAGTGAAGGGGACGAAGGAGGGATATGACCTCCTCCATAAGGGAAAGTGTTAAAAGGAGTAGGAGTGCCCCCCATGTGACCTTGAAGAGGAGCGCTAGAGATCCCTACCCCCATACCTAAAGTCTGTAAAGTGGAGTAGGAAAGTACAGGACTTGTACCTGAACTAGGCATCCCGTATGAGAATGGAGGGCCTATCGCACTTGGTGTGAAAGGAGTTGTGGCCGTCGCCAAAGATGGGATCAAACCATTGTGCAATGTAGAAGAGGTCAAGACCATGGTGGCTCATACCGATGATGGTGGGTTAGGAGGTGAAATCTCTCCTGTGGCGACAACCATAGTGGGAATTGAAGAACTCCCAGAAGGAGTAACAACATTTGTTTCCATTGTTGTGTGCAACATTTTTTGGCACTCGTAAAATTGAATTGGTATGATGAAAGGTTCCAAGAAATCAGTGGTTGGGGTTTCAACCAGGCCAAGAGTGGTTACTTCAAGGTCCAAAATAGTTGATTCCTCCAGGGGTTGGTCAGGCACAATGGCTTGTAACCCGGTTGCTTCAAAAGACCCTTGTTGGTCTAGCTTTCGCCTTAATGGTGGTGGGGGTGGCTCTAGTGTAACTAGTGGTAGGCCAAGAATCCTTCGTGACCGGTGGAGCTTGTGATCCTCCACTGTGTGAGAAGATCAAATATGCTCTAAGGTAGTCTAAATGTTCAAAAGTAACACACACTAAAAAAAAGTCCCTAGAAGATAAGACAGACAAACACTAAATTAATTGGAAGAACAGTTACAACAACCAACACTAGAGAAACTTACCGGTGCAAGTGTAACTCAAACACGGAAGCACCCTCTGGGTATACTCTACAAAGCGTGGCCCAATGTCTGTCCTAGGTACCGTGGTATACCCCCGCAGTCACCTGTGTATGTCCCTAAAAAAGATTGGCAACTAGGTTGCCAATGCGCGAACAGTCACCAGGCGGGTACAGTTGAAAGATGGGTAGACCACAATGAACAAGGTATCGAGCCCGAAACTTGTCAAGGGTATCGAGAGAAAATGGTTTGGAAGAAAATTGAGGACCTCGAACAAATTTGAGACCCACGAAGCCCCGTGGCAAATGAAAATGATGGAATCCCAAGACAATCCCTCTATATGTGTTCTCCACTACGATTGGTCCAGCTTTGGAGGGGTTATTTCCGCTACCTTTCTGCATGTGACCTCGTGTTTATCCCCTGTGTTAGAGGGGGGTCCCAGAGAAATTTCACAACACTAGAATTAGACACTCCCTAACTCAGACTCCAATGTTTGATTATAAATGGCCTTGAAGAGTTTCCTCTCCAACCTAATCCAAGGCCCTAATCCTGAACTAGTTGGTGAACCCTACAAACATAAAAGTCTAGTAGATTTTAAATTTAGTGTTAAATTTTATGGCTTTTTCTTACATCAAGGGGTATGAAAGTGAAACTGATGATGTGAAAAGACGAAAGCAAAAAATGAATAAAAAAGATGGAAACAAAACTTTTACTTAATGCAAAATTTCAACAACTTTTCAAAATAAATATTTTTAATTTTCTAAGTTTTTGGACAGCAAACTCAAAAATATTTCACTTGACTACAAGCTACTTACGATTTAAGTAAACTGCAAAAACTTATGAAATAAATGACTTTTCTCTGGCTAATAATGCAGAACACACTCTTCAACCAAACAAGAAAATGAAAAGAGATTTTTTATTTATTTAAATGCTTGATAAAGCAATAAGGGAAAATGCCAACAAGAAAAAACCAAGAAAAACAATTATGGCCTAATCGCAGATTGCAAAGAATCAGGTCAAAAAATCACACACTAGCAATTTTTAAAAAAAATGACTCTCACACTTGTCTAAAAACATTTAAAAAAATTCTTTTACTTTTGTGACAACTTTTC
>JASDQU010374085.1:0-21915 GCA_032191745.1 Picea mariana | reverse complement strand
TAAGGAAAAATTTATAAAGCCAAACAATATGAGATAAGACTGCAAACCAACAAGACTCGGACCAAATTCTAGAAGACCCCCTAAGAATGTTTGATTCTGACAGGGAAGAGGATGACTGCCTCAGAAGTCCTCTGAACTCTACACGCTACTGCTACTTCTTCAGCTAGCATTCACACACGGGCTGTAAGAGAGTAAGGCGCGGGTACATGCATGCAAACCTTATGCAGGCCACGCGTACCTCTGTGGGTCCAAAAAAAACACAGTCAATAAAAAGACAGGGAAAGCCAGTATGGAAAACCAGACTTCCTGCTAGCTCAGACCTTACAAAAACTAAAAGAAAAAACAGGCAAGAAAAACTAGTCTTTAAAACTACCCAAAAACTAAATAAAATTCCAAGAACCCTAGAGAGTTTCCCCAGTAAGGTCGCCAATTCTATTATGAGGGAAATCTCCCTATGGACTAGAAAATAGGGTTTAGACTTTGCATGCAGATATGACCGAAGAAAAACTACTTTCTACCTTCATCCCTAGATTTAAATCCCATTTTCTTAGTAAATGCATGGAAAGATCAACCTACCTCATTCCCAACATTTGATGTCGATCCTTCGTTGTACTTGATTACTTGTCCACAATACTCCTTCCAAAGATGACCTGCATACAAGACAAGCAACAACTATGCATGCATCATACTTATATACTAACGGGTTAGAAATCCAAACATATACTGATCAAACTATAAACAGTTCATGAATTGGGACGGGAAAAGCATTTTCTTTATTACTTTGAATGAGTCAAATTACAAAATCTGAGACTGACCACTTCTCTGCGAACCTGATCATGGGCTCCTCTTCGAATGTCCTCCAACTACTTTGCTTTGTATCTCTTCTGGCACAAGGAAATGCTAAAGGGTTGGGACAATGGGAATACGTAAATGGGCAGAGTTTCTTTGCTATATTTTTCCTTTTTCCAAATGGGACCACTACCCCTTCTTTTATAAGCTAGAAGGAGCTAGGTATTTGGATGAACCCTCGACCATGCATGGTCGGGAGTTTTAGTTAACTCACCCATATCTTTTGTGTTCCATCGGAAACTTTCCTTTTTTCATGCTTTTGTCGGTCCACACGGGCTGTTTTGGGTCAGCCAGCGTGTACACATGTCTAGTAATGGATTAGGGCATGTGGGACTTTATAAACGAGGATTTTCAAAGAGCTATTCAGTAGTGCTTTGGCAAAGAAGGGATATAAGATGGCTTGATGCTAGGTAAGCATGTATGGTGAAATTTAGGGTTATAACAACTGGTTTTGCAGTAATGATTTTTTTTTAATGTTTAGATATCATTGGTGAAAATGTTTAATGTTGCTCATGTCGCGTTGGGTGGTTGCAAATAGATATTGGTCATGGTGACTGAGGTTTTATTTGGGGCCAAAGGACTACTAAACTGGATGACTGTAGAAAGGATATCCACTACAACCTTGGGTTGTTGGTTGAATAAGCCTGAGTGCACATATCATGGTCGATCATAGTGTGATTTAATCGATATCTCAGTGCGATATGTTGATTTATTATCTTGACTATGTGTTTTATTGTGTTAAGTGGAAATGTTACACTATGGAGTTTTGTTAGTTGCAAACTCTGTGTAGTATGGATAGTTTGGTGTTCATACTCAGAGGCATCCACATAAGTTTTAAACTAGTTTATTTATTGCAATCAATCACCTATTAAAACAGGCATCTTGTTGATGAAAATCATGTTGGATAGGTGGCCCAACTTTTAAGTCACATTGAATTGTCTTTATTTTACAGTGACATAACTACATTTCCTAGGAAAATTACCTTGTGCATAGCTTGTGTCTAAATGATGACTATTGGTTATATGATTAATTGTCATTTCAGGCGTGGTAGTTTGGTCTTGATTATTTTGATTACGGCATACATATGTTAATGAATATCATTGCATTTTGATAGGCTCTATTGTAGTAATAGTGACTTCATTATTGTTTTGAAAACATGACCTTTGAGTATAGTTGTAGATTGAAGAAATGCATGGGTAGTGGTTGGTTTTGATAGTTACATATTGGAAGGGTATTGTTCATAAATTGTTGTAAGATGCAAAGTGGGTGAAGGGAAAGGAACAAAACCTCTTACAAATTATGTGAAATGGTTACTATTTTGTGGTGGCACTGTGTTGGATACTTGATTATTGGACAGTGAACTAGTGAAGTACACAGTAATTGTTATTCGGTCATGATGATTGTTGGTTGTTGCCTCTATTCTTACTACATAATGTTTTATGGATCGCTTGATTAATTTCATGAACAATAATCATTATATTCCCCGTTATCTCATTTTCCACTAATTACAAAACCTACACATATCCCATATTCATTTTTTTTTCACTCACTATTCTGAGATTGATTATAGCCAAGGGAATTTATGTATTATGATGGATGAAAGTGGCAATGTTTTGGGTGGATTGCAGTGAGGTTTTATTGGTTTTCTTACAGTTGATTCTTGTTGTCATTGAGCAGTGACCATGTCTTCTCCCCTTTCATTATATCATATTTTCACTCAATACAAACCCCTCACATGTCCCAGGGCCCTTTTTCACTCCCCTGCTTATTGATTAACAATAAAACAATTTGTATGGATTGGATTGCATGAGTCTGATACATTCTAAGCCAAATCTATTTCATAATTTTAAGAGTTGTCATGTATGGTTATTTAAAAGACTACTTGCTAATCGATCATGCATGCAGGATGAGTTTTTTCAGCCGAGGAAGCCATGGCTGAGGAAACAGAGGTAGAGGTAATTGGAACTGAGGGCCAAGAAGGCTCAGTTTCTCAATACATTTTGATGTTGATTCATAAGAGCTTGGCCAATTGTTTAATGTCATATTATTCAACTGGATTGGGTAGGGAATAGTCCAACCTAGGCCTGAAAGGCCTCCTTTCCAAGCCCCACAAGCCCCCAGTATCCCTGTACCTGCTCATGTCTCCTTACAACCGAAGGTCCCTGAAAATGATGGACTGCAGAAGATTGTTCACTCGACAGTATCCCAACATCATGGCTGGCCCAAATTGACCTTGGCTGCTCCTCCACCTTTGAACCCCATTGTCCAAGCTTCCCTTGACCACTCGCCAGTGCAATCCTCCCATATGCTAGCAAGAGATTAAAAACCAAGGCCCACCATGGCCTTGAGAAAGGAAAAGCCGTTGCTGGCCCCTCCTCACCCTCCAATGGATCTAACAAATCTATCTTCCTGGATGCATTTGAGGGACGATTGTTCCCACGTGATCAACGAGATTAAGCCTAAAGGCTCTGCACAGCCAAAGGCAATTTCAGGAAAATCAAGAGGTGACAACAACAACCAAGGAAGGGTTTCATTACAAACTGTGAAATATGTCTTTTGATTTTTATGTTATATATTGTTTTATGACAGTTGACTTCATGGATCTTTGGACAACATGTTTTATTTTGGATATATGAGTATTATTTTTTGAAATAATTTCAATTTTCATGAGCTAAAATTGCCAAAAGTAAATATGTTGATGGGAGACACAAGGAGGTGTGCTTTTCTTGACTAATGGTTATGTTACGATTTCTATGATTGTTATGAACTAAAGGAAGTCACAAGGGGTCCCACCTACTAGTTATTATTTATTTATGACCCTTATTATAATTATTACTTTTCCCCTCGAATAAAGTTAGTTGATATTTTTAATTAACTAAAATAATGAGTTGGTTTAACTACCTCAACTAATTCTAACTTGTTAAAAGAAAAAGGAAAGGGAGGAACAAGAGGAGGATAGAAGAAGAAGCGTGCTAAGGTTTTATCTTTGAGTTTATGTTTAGATAGTTCAGATTTCATTCATTCATACATTCATCACAACCTAATTCTCTTTTGTGATAGCAAGGTCTTATTGTAGACAAAAATATTCAGAGCTGAATCAAATCATTGAGACGCTTGTTTTTTAGAGGCATTGATCTATCTTTGATAGTCTATGTAGACTTGTCTGTTTGTGAATTAAATTTCATAACTGATAAAGGCTATTGTGCAAAGTCAAGTGGGAAACAATCTGTGGCAAGCTGATCCAACTTTTAGAGTTTAGTTTTGGTTTTTTTTCAGAGGTCCTTTTGTATGTTCCATCAGGGATGTCTAAGTTTGACTTTGGTCCAAGATTTTTGTAAGAGATTTTGTAAAGAAAATGACTCTTTGGAGAATTGGAATGAAATAAAGGATTTATTTATGTCTCAACTATCTTTATTATCATCTTGGTGTCTTTACATCTGTTCTTACATTTATTTCAGCAACTGTTATGTTCAAAAAATTACAAAAAAAGTAAATTTCTAGCAAGCTTTTTGTTGATAAAAGACTAGCCTAAGCACTTGTAATTAATACTTGTGAGTTAGGATGTTAATTTTTTTGGCTATAAACATAGGGTGATATTCCCGTCTACTTTGATTTAGCCAAGTAAAGTCTGAAAATGCTTGAGCAAGATGAATTCATATCTTTTCGTCAACATTTATTTGGTGACCATACCGGGGAGATCTTCGATATCTCTCCAGTTAATTTTTATACTCGATTTTTATCGATACATATTTCTTTTTTGTTATTGATTCTTTGACTGTTTTGCTATTAACGATTGTTCCTATTGCAAGGAAACCCAATCTTGAGCTCGGTTTCCAAGACTAGACCAGCATTGCTTTGAATCTATTTCATACTATTTTAGACACTACAAGGACCCATACTGAGCTTAACCATTCTTGGGCAACAATTGAACGAGATACTAGTGTTCAAGAAAAGTTGGAAGCTAGATGTAGGCAGCCTAGAAATCAACAATAACCTTTTGTTTCTTCAGTTTTGGCCTTCCTTTCATGTCCCTATATTCTCGTGCTTCTAGAAGAAAAAGCATCTTGTCACCTGAAATCAGTCCTATTGCTGAAATAGGAAGAAGAAATGTAGTGTTGTCTGTCCAACAAGGTGCTCTAAGGAGGACTTTATCTGATTCATCCAGCTTGTCTTTCTTCCCCTCATCTATTATCCATAAGATGGCATCTAGTGGTGGTTCTGGTGGCAATGGAAGTGCTTCATCTTCCCAATCTTCATTGTCTTCAGTAATTGGTAGCTTATACAACCACCATATCTCGCTCCAATCTACTACAAACCCCACCAAAGTCATTAGAAAGCATGGTATTTTCTAGTTCGAGGAAGATGCCACAACCACACCATGGCATGTGTCCTCTCCTCTTAAATTGGCACCTTCTACTCGCCTACTGCTGAAGTTTAAAGAGCATTTGCCTAAGTTTTCAGGGAATAACACTGTCAGTACCAATGAACACCTAGTGGCATTTTCTAATGCTTTTCATAACATAGGGGCTAACAACAATGACACTTGCATGCACTTGCTTGTCAATTCCTTGGAAGGTAAGGTCATGACCGACTTCTTTGAACTTCCTCCTAAGATCCTCTCTACTTGGATGAGTTAATCTACTAGTTCTGATCCACTTATGGGAAATCCAAAATCCCTGACGAACAACTTAATGGAATACAATAATGTTACCTACAAGGAGGGTGAGACTATCAAGTCCTTCAACTTGTGTTTCACCAAATTGTACAATCAAATCCCCGAACTTTTATGCCCCCAGAACAAAGCCACGTTCATGCATTACTACAATGAATTTCCTTCTCCCTACTGCCACAGACTTGAGGAATAAGACATTGATAATCTTGGTTCCTCTTTATATACCCATTCAGAGTATGAAGAACAACTTGAAAGAACTGGCCTTCCCCAGGGAGAATCAGTTAGAGAGACAGAGATGTCTGCTCTCTTGCATCTAGTACAAGATATGAAAAATTGTATGATAGCATTTGAGTGGAAGGGTATTGTCTCCCCTCTCACCCCTGTAGCTTCATCCTCTTTTGCACCCCCTTTTAAAAACCCGGTTGAGAAAAATTTTCAGCCTAAAGCTATCCTGCCTTGGAGTTTGTGTAACTTTTGCGAGGAACACCATGAGGAAACTACATGTGAGGTAAAAGAGTGCCATAGATAATATATTTGGTAAGATACCAAAAGCTACTATCGTTTTCCTAGACTTTGTAGAGCCAAAGGATGTCATGGCTATCAATACTATAAACAAATCCTACACTCCCAAGGTAAAATTTGATCCTCCCCACAGTTCTTCTAGCCCAAGCTCATCCTCAACCGTTGTTGCACCCCAGGTTCCTAAAATTTCTGAGGGTCAAGGAATCACTCCCCCTCTCCCCTCTTCTAAACACAATATCTTGAATCAATTGGCCAACATCAAAGTAGATGCAACCCTCCTAAGCATGGTTGTCATTTCTGAACAATAGATGCATCTGAAACAATTCATGGAAGAAAAATCTTTCGTTGTATCCAATCTTTCCAAAGAGGTAAACGAAGAGGATTCTTCTGTAAATAAATTAGGTGTACATAACTTTTGATACCCCATAAGAAAACCCCCTTTTTATATTTTTGTAAAGATCATGGATAAGATTGCCCATTGTTTCCTCATTGATGGTGGTTCAGGCCCAAGTGTCATGTCTAATATTATTATGGAAGAGCTAGGCTTGTCTTGTACAAACGAAAATTCCAGAGTCATGATCTCCTATAATAGTCTACAACAAACAACCATAAGAAAGATTAAGGATGTAACCTTGGTTTTATGTGCTCATCTCAAGATAAGGACAACCCTCAGCATTCAGGTGATCAATATACCTGTAAGAAATTACTCAATTATTTTGGGAAGATATTAGCAAGCCCTAACAGGTGGGTACCTCTCACTTGATGGGACACATCTATATGTTCCTTGGAATGGTAACAACATTATAGTCCTTAGAGAGGGATTAATTTCACCTTACATAGAGAGTCTCCCGCAATCCAGCGTAAACTATATCAATGAAGACATGGGAGTGTATTCCATCTTTGCTGAGGAGGATAATATTCCTCTGGAATATTTTGATTTAGATGATGAATTATGGCATATGCACTTTGATGGTTCATTCTCTAGTGAAGGTAATGGGGTTGGTATTATCTTGGTTTCCCCTGCAAGAAAAATTCATAATCTATCATACAGGTTGGAGTTTTCTTGTTCAAACAATGTCGTTGAATTCAAAGATTTGTTGTTAGGCATTGAGAACGTCCTTAACCTTGGTTTTTTTCACCTTTCATTTTTCGAAAATTATGAGCTTGTTGTAAACCTGATATGTAAGACTTGCTCTCCTAGTGACAAGCTGATGGAACAATACTACCAAACTATTTGGGCACTTGTCTCGAACCTTCTATCTTTCAACATCACTCATGTTAAGAGGGAATTGAATTCAATAGCTGATCAGTTAGCTATCTTTGCAACCTCACATACTCAACAACTCTTGCCTTGCTGGCTTGATTGAGCTTTCCAATCTCTGCATCATCCATACATTTCTAAAATTGAATAATTTTGGAAGGCCATCCCTAACGATGAGAACATTTGTGTTTTCATTCAAAATGAACCTCTTGAGGGTGGGGAGATTATATCTATAGAAAACAATGATATTCATGAGGCCTTGACTCCTCTTGAGAGTTCATTTTCATTGAGTGTTGTAAGCAACAAAGAAAAACATAAAGAAGAGGAGTTACAAAAGTAGGTGTCTTGAGCCATCTCCATGAACATTAGGACACCTGGATCCTCAACAAATGTCCAGGGTTCTGATAAAGAAGACATGATATCTGTAATATCCCCAAGGATGAGCCTTGTTATAATCATGTTTATGAATTGTAAATCATGTTTTGTAGGCTCGTGGGCCAAGTATTGATAAGTTGGTGGGATTATGTGTTTATTAGGTTGGAGAGCCTAAGTATTAAGGCCAGAAGCCTGATTTTGTATATGTAATTATGCAGATCATTAATATAATATATGAACATCGCTGCATGCAAACTGACCATGAAGAAAGAGTGATGGGGGACTAAGCTTCCACGAGGCGGGTAAGGGAGAAGGGGCTGAAAGGTTGGAAAGAGGGGCTAATATTAGGGGCTTAAGTCCTTGAGAATAATATTTTTATTATTATTATAAAGTTGTGTGACAAAACATGTTTTTATCCTAAGTCCTAGGAGAGGCAACGAATTCAGCTCCAAGCGTGAAAAAGGGAACATATGCAACTCCAGGAAGACAAGTGTCGACTTGGGCACATCCAGTTAAAAGTTGAAGCATCAGCTGAGTTTGGGGTTCCTCCTCCATTCTGTCATCGGCTGTCTAAAAATGGGAATTATGTCTGATCTCTACATGCATACCCTCATGCAGCTTTGAAACCTGAAGCATGTGATGTTTTCTTGAGAAGATGATACACCCTTTTGCTGAACCATCGAGTCTGTTTTCGACCTCTGCGTGGATTGATTGTCATGCATCCTAAAACTAATGTTACCTTAACCATGTTGTGTCTTAGTGGTCTATTTCCATTTTATAGACATCCACACCCAATTTTCCTGTTGTTGCAGTCACCTCTGAGTTAACCAAAAGTTGTTGTTGTTGTTGATTCCTGAACTTGCAGGAATTGAGTTGAGAACTGGTTGAAGAACCGAGTGTCAGGATCATGGTAGAAGAGGCAAGTTTTCAGGACTGTGAGAAACTCTCTCCAGGTGAGAGAGTCTACTGGGAAGTGATTTTCTCCTAGAGAGAGTCAAACACCAGCTATGGAACTCTGAGAACTCATGATTTGGCCTGTTACTGAGACCCAGAGAGGGAGGTGAAGCACTGATGGAATGTTCTTGTGAAGGTGTATACTCTCGAGTGGAATAGGCATGTGGGGAATGAGAGTCTATGAGTAGTGGGCGTAAGAAGGATCCTAGAGAGAATCCTTCTGATTGTATTGTGTAGTTTTCATGTAACCTCAGCCTAGTCTAGGATTCCCTTACCCTGGGTGGAGCTTGGTCCCATCTCGGGGGTGACCTACTACTGAGAGTGAAGAGAAGCGTGGTCTAAGGCTGGTAGGTTTATGGAAGTTCTGCACATGGTTGGTGGAGTTATTACAATTTCAAAGATAAGTATATGCATGTGCTTAATTTTAATTAAAATGCATGTTTGTGATGCTTTTCAATATTATCATGTATTCTGATACAACTATGAATTAATTCCATTACTTCTATATGTTAACAGTAATACGGTGATTACTATGTATTGTTTAGTTAAATTTGTTAATTAGATTTAATATGCATGTTATATTTAAATTTATGAGAATGCTTCCACATAGTAGTATTTCCTGGCCTGTGGGTGGTTGGGGGCATTACAATATGGTATCAGAGCTATGTTTCCATGTTGAGCCTAGATGGGCCCGATAAGTGGTCTTTGGACCCGAGTGTTCGAGAGGAAATTGTGTCTGGACCTCATAATTTTTCTGAGTGCCAAGGGGTTACATGTTCATGTTACGAAGGTCAGGAGGGGTAGCAGTAGAATAAAACCGTAGTCAGCATGGTAGTTGACCATAGAGAGTGAGTGCTCAATACTTGGAGTGTGGGAGCCATAGGATCTGTTTGGATGGAAAGTAAATTCATTACGATCATTAGATATGGAGAAGGTACAGGAGGGCTATCCTGGAAACCCTTTGGATTTTGACAATCGGGAGAAGTGGGGTGCGTAGAGGCATAAACACTCGAAACCTGAAACCCCGAAGTCCTGAGGGAGATCTACGTCATAGATATGGAGGAAAGAGCTTGATCGTTGGATCAAGCAGAAGGGAAGATTGTGATTTTGGGAGTTCGGCTGTCGGGATAATGGGATGTGTTGTTGCACAAACTCTCAAAGCCTGATGTTCTGAAATGAAAGAGTAGACATGCTGGGGCCGAATGATGTCACTAGCATTCTGCCATGTGGCATCCTGTGTGAGCAGGGTTAGTGGGGCCTGAGGTTCTTTAATGTATTTAAAATTTGAACCCACAATGGCGTTGATCACGATACATCAAGATCAATGGCCAGAAGGCATTGTGGGGACCCAAGTCACATGAAAGATAATTCTCCAAGGCGATCCTGCAATCCAAACCCTGGTTTCTCTAAGGGGTTATGTGTCAGTGTCAGGAGAATTGCGGGATGAAATTTGGGCTACTCAAAACCACCTTTGTATTCCCCCGCAATTTGGAAAACGTTAAGTGATGTGACGTGATAACATCGCCTAAGGTGACATGGAAGTGTTCGGGGTGTGCAGATGTGAAATCTTTCAAAAGTTTGAAGTCCCAGAACTCAGACGCCTAAGGTTCCACTGTGAGTGTCAGTTGTTGGATGTTGGGTATACATGGAAGGTTGATCTTCCCTATGTCATGAGTTCTTAGTTCAAAACTCAGGAAGTTTTTGGGAAGTTCTTTGAAACCTCCCAAAACACGAAGTCATGAAGCATGTTTTCATTACGTGAGGGGTCACAACTCACGATCACATGGGTTGGGGACTAACAAAGAAGGGGCTAATTCCCAAAGGATTATTATAGAGCTAAGCAGAGCTCAGGAAATTTTTGAAATGTGAATGTTTCTTAAAAACAAACTCAATTTATGAATTATGTGGGATTGTTTTTTAAGGAATGATGGCGTGACAAATTCTGGTTGTCTGCACATTATGTTTGCATAATTTTAGTGAATCCCATAACTTATTAGAGTTAACATTGAGTGAAAATAAATGGAGGAGATACATAATTATTCTAGTTCAGAGAACAAAGATAAAGGTATGGATGTCCAATTGGGAGTTGAAGGATCTAAATTCAATGGGCATGGAGAAGAGATAGATAAGGAAGGGCATATGATGAATATCATTGAAAAATTACATAAATATGCCCAAACTCACCGAGCAAATAGAAGAAATCTCAGGAAAGCTTCGGATAAAAAAGGTGAATTCAACTTAAATTTGATGAAGAGTCTGGAGAGAATAGAAAAGAAGTTGGACCAGGAGAGAGACACGAGAAAAATAGGGAGTCACCTGACTTTTGAGGGAGGAAGATCAAGGAGTGTTGGTAAACACCATCATCACTGCCAAGGTCACTCCAAGAGGAGGGAACACAATAGTTCAAGCCCATCTCCTACCAAAAAGAACAAGAGATCTAGAGTGGATGAACTAAAAGGTGAAATGAACAAGATAAATCCTCCAATGTTTGATGGAGAACACGAGAAGGGGGAAGATGTTGAAACATGGTTTCTTAACATGAGGAAATATTTCCAACTGCAGAAGTATTCCTCTCATGGAGAAGGAAGAATTGCAATGTATCAACTGAAAGGAAAAGAATCCATGTGGTGGGATCAGGTTGTGCAGGTGCAACACATTAGAAAGAAAGATGTCACTTGGAAATAATTCAAGAGGTATTTCAAGAAGAAATACTTGACTAAAAGGTATTATGATAGAAAGATGAAAGAGTTTTTTGAACTCAAGATGGGAAGCATGACCATTGATGAATACGAACGAAGGTTTTTGGAATTGCTAAAGTATGTTCCATTCATCAAAGATGAGATTGTCAAGATTCAAAGGTATCTAAGTGGATTGCCACCTTCCATTGGTGACAAGATTCACTATGATGATCCGAAGACTATGGAAGAAATGATAATAAGAGAGAAATGATTATATGAACAACAAAGAGAAAATCCTACCTTTCGGAAGGCTTGGGACGACCAGAGGAAGTTCAAGAAAGAACATATTCAGAAGGGAAACAAACCTCCCTTTTTCAAAAATAGTCCTAGAGGACAGCCATCATTTAGAGAGCCAATAATTGCTGACGTAGGGGAACAAAGTCCAAGACAGACACCCATTTTGTGTTGGGGCTGTCAAGGAAACCATAAGTACAGAGATTGTCCCCACAAAAATGGCAAAGTGAGAGTTTTCCATAATGTTCAGCAAGAAGAAATAGTGGAGGACATGGGCAATAGAATTCCAAGGATCTATGCAGCCCTGGACAAGAAAGTTGAATTTCAGCCGCACATGATTGAAGTGGAAGGTATGATTAACAACCAACCATTTACTATTTTAATTGATTCAGGGGCTAGCCATAGCTATATAGATACTAGAGTGGTGGAAAGTTTGAATTTTTCGAGAAGAAAACATGAAAAGTATTGGTTAGTGCAGCTAGCTACTAGAACCAAGAGGAAGGTCACTGAGTTAGTTAAGTCATGTCCAGTGGACATGAATGGATTGAGCACAAAGGATAAGTTGAATGTTCTTCCTTTAGGTTCTTATGACTGTCTAATTGGGATGGACTGGTTGGACCAACACCATGCCATATTAGACTATCGTAACAAGGAATTCACTTTCCTAGATGAGAAAGGAAATAAAAAAATAGTCTAAGGAATTCCCAAAGTTGTTTATATTAGAGAAACTTCAACAATGCAGCTGAAGAAGTGCTACAAGAAAGGTTGTCAATTATTTGTATCCCATGTGGAGGAAATACCTAAGGATAAGGTGTCAAGTATTTGAGATCATGTGGTATTAAAGGAGTTTGAAGATGTATTCCAGGAGGTACCAGGGTTACCTTCGAAGAGAGATATTGATTTCTCTGTAAAATTGATGCCTGGAGCAACTCCAATGTCAAAATCTCCTTACATAATGAGTATGCCAGAGCTGAAAGAGTTGTAATTTCATCTTGAATAGATTTTGAAGAAGGGGTACATACACCCAACTGTGTCACCTTGGGGATCCCTGGTCCTATTCATGAAGAAGAAGGATGGAACGTTGAGATTGTGTATCGATTTCAGATAGTTGAACAAAGTAATTGTAAAGAAAAAATATCCTATGCCGAGGATTGATGACCTCTTCAATGATTTGAAGGATGCAAAGATATTTTTGAAGATAGATCTCAGTCCAGGGAATCACCAGGTAAGGATTAAGGATGATGAAATCATCAAGACCGCCTTTAGAAAAAGGTATGGTCATTACAAGTTCCAAGTGGTGCCTTTTGGGTTTTCGAACACACCTATTATTTTTATGTGCTTGATGAATGGTGTATTCAGGGACTATCTAGACAAGTTCATCATAGTATTCCTGGATGACATTCTAGTGTATTCCAAGTCATAGGAAGACCATGAACAACATCTAAGGATGGTGTTGCAGGTGCTAAGAGAGCACCAACTGTATGCCAAGTTGAGAAAGTGTTTGTTTTATTAGGAGAAAATCCATTACTTGGGGCATATTATTTCGAAGGATGGGATAGTTATAGATCCTGAGAAGATTAAGGCCATTAGAGAATGGTCAATGCCAAATAATGTGACGGAAGTCAGATCCTTTATGAATCTAGCTCGTTATTACAGAAGGTTTATCGCAGGGTTATTGAGGATAGCTCACCCTATCACTTCCTTGCAAGGGAAGGAGAACAAGTTTCAGTGGACATAGGATTATGAGAGAAGCTTTCAGCGATTGAAGAAATTGTTAAACAATGCTCCAATACTGAGGATTGCAGATCCAAATGAAGATTTCATGGTGTGAAAATATGCATGCAAAGAAGGATTTGGAGGAGTCCCCAGTCATAATGGATTCGTAATTTGTTATGAATCCAAAAAGTTGAAAGAGAACGAAAGGAACTATGCAACTCATGATTTGGAGTTGGCAACAATAGTACACGCTCTAAAGAAGTGGAGGCATTACCTCATGGGAAGGAGGTTAGAACTAAGAACAAACCACAACGGTATGAAATATTTATTTGATCAACCAACCTTGAATGCTAGACAGAGTAGGTGGTTGGAGTTTCTTTGTGAATGCGATTTTGCTATGAAGCATATCAAAGGGAAGGAAAACAAAGTGGCTGATGCACCCAGTAGAAGAGTGCATGAATTACATGCTACAACCATTAGCATGCACCGAACTAATATTAAAAGAAGAATTTCAGAGGCTGCAAATATGGATTTGCAGTACAGGGATTTGGTAGCAAAGATACAACAAGGTGAGATGCCACAGAAAGTGGAGAATTATAAGTTGGAAACTGACAGAATGATTCTATACAAGAACAAAATTTATGTACCTAATGTCGAAGACTTGAAACTTGTGATTTTGCATGAAATGCATAATGTGCCTTATGCTGGGCACCTTGGATATCAAAAAACTATGGAAACAGCCAAGAGAGATTACTTTTGTCCAGGTATGAAGAAATAGATTCTTGAATACATCGGCAAGTGTATGGAGTGCCAAAAGGTTAAAGATGAGCACAGGCACCCAGCAGGGTTGCTGCAACCTTTACCCGTTCTTGAGTGGAAGTGGGAAGTGGTGACAATGGATTTCATCATGGGATTGCCCAGAATAGGCAAGCAGCATGATTCAATCATGGTGCTAGTGGAAAAGCTTACGAAATATGCCCATTTTATTCCACTAAATACTACTCACAAGGAAGCGGATGTTGTTGATATTTTTATGAGGGAAGTAACATGATTTCACGGTATTCCCAAGACAATTGTGTCTGAGAGAGACCCAAAATTTACCTCAAATTTATTGAAAGGTTTATTCAAAGGTTTTGGAACGAATCTAAACTTTAGTACAACCTATCATCCTGAGTTTGATGGGCAGACAGAGAGGGTGAATCGAGTAATATAAGACATACTAAGGGTGTATGTGATGGACAAACCATTGAAATGGGAAGACTACCTACATTTGGTAGAATTTGCCTACAATAATGGGTATCAAGCATCATTGAATATGAGTCCATTTGAATCACTTTATGGAAGAAAGTGAAATACTCCAGTAAGTTGGGATAATCCAGCTGACAGGATAGTAGTTGGGCCAGAGTTGCTCAAGGAAATGGAAGAACAAATGCTAACAATTAAGCAGAATTTGAAAGTTGCCCAAGATAGGAAGAAAAGTTATGCTAATAAAAATAGAACCCACAGAGAGTTTAAAGTGTGAGAGAATGTTTTCCTAAAAGTGAAAGCCAACAAAAGTTCCCTGAAGCTGGGAAACTGCACCAAGTTGGCAACCAGATTTTGTGGGCCATTTGAAATCCTAGAAATGATTGGGCCAGTTGCATATATGCTTGCATTACTTGCATCCATGATTGTACATACTTTGTTTCATGTTTCATTTCTTAAGAAATATATACCTGATGTTAATCATGTAATTGATTAGAATGTGATTCAGGTGGAACAATGAGGTGTCCTACAAGTGTATCTTATGCGCATATTGGACCGGGAAAGAAAAAAACTCTAGAATCAATCCATACGGCTTGTAAAGGTCTAGTGGACCCGATACGGTCCTGAGGACATGACATGGGAGCATGAGGATGCTATGCAAGAAAAATACCCGCATATTTTTTAAGATTTTGAAAATCTTGTTAATGTTGTGTGAAAGTTTCACTGAGGACAATGCAAAAATAAGGGGAGGGGATTGTAATATCCCCAAGGATGATCCCTGTTGTAATCATGTTTATGAATTGTAAATTATGTTTTGTAGGCTAGTGAGCCAAGTATTGATAAGTCGGTGGGCTTATGTGTTTATTAGGCCAGAGAGCCTAAGTATTAAGGCCAGAAGCCTGATTTTGTATATGTAATTATGTAGATCATTAATATAATATATGAAAATCATTACATGTAGATCGAACATGAAGAAAGAGTGATGGGGGACTAAGCGTCCATGGGGTGGGTAAGGGAAAAGGGGATGAAAGGTTGGAAAGAGGGGCTAAGCTTAGGGGCTTAAGTCCTTGAGAATAATATTTTTATTATTATTCTAAAGTTGTGTGACAAAACATGTTTTTATCCTAAGTCCTGGGAGAGGAAACACATGTAGCTCCAACTGTGAAAAAGGGAATGCATGCAGCTCTAGTAAGACAAGTGTCAACCTAGGTGCATGCGGTTAAAAGCTGAAGCATCAGTTGATTTTGGGGTTCCTCCTCCATTCTGTCATTGGCTATATGAAACTAGGAATTCTGTTTGATCTCTACATGCATACCCTCACACAGCTCTGAAACCCGAAGCCTATGATGTTTTAATGAGAAGCCGATACACCCTCTATCTAAACCGTCAAGTCTGTGCTCAACCTTTGTGTGGATTTCTTATCACGCATCCTAAAACTAGTGTTACCTGAACCATGTTGTGTCTTAGTGGCCTATTTCCATTTTGTGGACATCCACACCCAATTTTCCTGTTGTTGCGATCACCCGTGAGTTAACCAAAAGATGTTGATGCTACTGATTCCTGAACTTCCAGGAATTGAGTTCAAAAATGGTTGAAGAATAGGGTTGTCAGGACTGTGGTAGAAGAGGTAGGTTGTTAGGCCTGTGAGAAACTCTTTCCAGGTGAGAGAGTCTACTGGGAAGTGGTTTTCTCCTAGAGAGAGTCCAACACTAGCTACAGAACTCTGAGAATTCTTGATCTAACCTGTTGCCGATACTTAGAGAGGGAGGTGAAGCACTGATGGACTGTTCTTGTGAAGGTGTATACTCCCAGTTGGAACATGCATGTGGGGAATGACATTCCCTAAGTAGTGGATGTAATAAGGCTCCCGGAGAGAATCCTTCCAGTTGTATTGTGTAGTTTTCATGTAACCTCTACCTAGTCTAGGATTCCCTTTCCCTGGGTGGAGCTTGGTCCTAGCTCGGGGGTGACCTACAACTTAGCGTGAAGAGTAGGGTGGCCTAAGGCTGGGAGGTTTGTGGAAGTTCTGCATGTGGTTGGTAGATTTATTACATTTTCAAAGATAAGTATATGAATGTGTTTAATTTTAATTAAAATGCATGTTTGTGATGCTTTGCAATATTATCATGTATTTTGTTGCCATTATGAATTACTGTTAATTCCATTACTTCTGTATGTTAACATTAATATAGTGATTACTCTGTATTGTTTAGTTAAATATGTTAATTATATTTAATATGCATGTTATATTTAAATTTATGAGAATGTTTCCGCATAGTAGCATTTCCCGGCCTCTGGGTGGCCGGGGGAGTTACAAGATCTGTCGAGTTGCTTGGTGAATTTCAAAATGTTTTTTCTTGGTTTAAAGTGGATCTTCATGGTTTTGATCCAAGTCTTGTTCAGCCTACTATAAAACCAGCTACGCAAAAACAAGGACTTGTTAACTATGCACTGAAAGCAACCTTTTGAAAGGAATTGAGAGATTTCTTAAGGACTGAAATGTTTTTTTTAGTCCACCCTGAATGGGTTTCCACTTGGGAACCTTCTTAAAAGACCGCTGATAATATTAGAACCTGCATTAGTCTTCAAACTTATAGACAAGCAATTATGAGAAACCCTTTCCCTCCTCCCAATATGGAAGCATTTCTGCAACAGGTTGTAGAGTCACAGTTGGAGCCCTTACTTGATAGTTTGTTTGGTTATAGAAAGGAAATTTTTTTGCAAAACCGTTGTGATACTAGGTCTTACAACTGCCTGCCATCTGGCATAATTGATTGAAGTACCACCCTTAAAGGACATTTACAGACAAATTTTAATGAATTGGCCAGTCTCCATGCTTATCTTGATGATTTAATCGTATTCGTCAAGGGGTTGATAATTACACCATAATTTCAAGTGTTGGGTCATTTCTAGATTATCTTTGTCTTGGAAACTAGCTCAAAAAATTTAAAAGAATTACAGAGACAATGGTTTTCCTACAACACTAGTAGTCCTAGCTTGAAGTATTGTGAAGGACCAGCGTGAAAGGGTTCTAATGATGATTGGATTCCTATATACTAGTAGCCTAGCTATGCTTTCATTTTTTATGTTTCCTTTTTTTGCTTTACAGTGCTTTGATTTCTATTTTATAATTTGAGGCTTTTCTTGCTACTTTTTCAATTCTGTCTTTTATTGTTGTTGTCTTAATTTCTACATTTTTACTTCTGTTGCGATTTTTGACTTTATCATTTTTTAGTTTTTGGTCAAATTTTGGATCAATCATGCCACAACGTCACTCCTGCAAATCATTGTTAGTCGATAACAATCAATCTTACACATCTGTTATGATATATCCTCTGAAATACCCTTGAAATTGTTACATAGTTCCACTGCTACCTTACAAGGGATTGGCTTTCCCCACTTCTTCTTTCCATTTCTTCATACATTGAGATCTTAAGAGAAATTTTATGATCTTTCCTCCTTGAAAGTGAGAGCATCTTCTAGTTGAATGATTATGCATACAATGGTAAAAACCCTCATACTTAGCACTTTTCATAAATTATTCCCAAATTCCCAGTCATCTTTCCCTTAAATCCACTCACTTCCCCCTATTGCATAATCATCTAAGTTATGTCTTCTTGGTCGAATGTCCTTAGTCCGTGAAACCATGAGTTTTGAATTCTAAATGTCTTGAAAACAAATGTACTTGTGGATTCACCAGTTTGTTGATGATTGAAAACATCAACGAAGTTTTGTTCGCAAAGTATTGCTAAAGCCTATTATTATAAAAACTAAATAATACTAGTAGGTGGGACCCCCTTAAACTATTGGGAAGTAGATTTGTTCATTTTGATGTTGATATAATGTGCGACACATGGTTGATTAAAATCTTGTTTTTATTGGTGACGAATTGAGATTATTAAAGGTTGATTCCTTATGTATTACAACCTGTGTTATTGATTAATGTAATTGTTGTCTGTTCTTATCGCACTTGCATAACAAATATGTTAGTGGAATTACATGAAAGACAAGCTTGAGAAAGGAAAAATAAATGCAAGGAAAAGGGACCTAATGCTACAAATACCACATACAGAAGGACATGAGAAACAGTTGCAAAAGAAGATTTTAAAGTTATCCTAATTATACTACATGCATGAGAACACTTGATGATTATTTGTTAAGCCCTAGATAGAAAGTAATGGTTGCGAAATTATGATTGAATTACATGTTTAAAATGCATATTGTTGCAATGTTGGTGGCACAGTTGGCAAGGTGATAATGCTAACGGTTATGCATTTGGATAATTGAATTATGTGGCCGAACCATATATGGTATTTTGGATAGATGGAACATTGGTGGCACACTTGACTAGGTGGTCAGCGTTAATGGTTATGTGTTTTTGTTTGGGTTATATGATATGAAATTGCATATTTTGATCGTGCTACTGGATTTTAATGTGGTGATACCTTCGATACATGTTTGATTAATCGTGTTAATGGGGAATTTTTGGCATATACTTTTGATTTAATGAGATGTGGGTGGAGGCGACATTCATTTACTACATGTCACCTTTACCCTTCTTGTTGGCCACCACCCTAGTCGAGATATTGTTCAGCTTGTTGTTGTGTTTATGTTCCAGAATTTTAGCAGGGCGGAACCACTCGTCCACCTCTCGTTTTAAGGATTTTGATTAACAAGTATGTCCTTTTTTTTGGCCATTCTTGTCTTCACTGTGGTTATGAAATGATTACTATTTTAGGTGTATGGGGTTGTGTTTTTCCTAAGTGTTGCAACTGTGTAAAATTTTGGTTCTTGAATGAAAAATGGACGGTTCTTCCTCAAATTGTTTGAGTTTGTAGAGGTTATCAGTTTTCCTGGTGATAGCTCTCTGTTACTACTATTGGTTCAGTTGGAGGGTTTTTGTTTAAGTCTTGGGTGGAAACTATCTTCACGCACTATTACTATACCCAGTCTCTGTCTTTCCTAGGTTTAATGGTCGAAGGTTTTTCACATCACTATGTTGTGTTTCACTTCAGAATTGAATGTTCCACTGCTAAGGGTCACAAAGTGATTGTTCTGTTCTTAAATTGGCCCTGTCTCCACCTCAGTACTGTGGTAGTTAGATGAAGAACATGAGGGTTCTACCCTACGTACATTAATTAAATTGATCGGCTGAGTAAGAGCCTTGCTCTTCTTTTTCTCCCCCTACCATGGATTTGTGCCTGTTCACAAATGAATCATGCCTCTCTATGTGCACACCCTTGGCATTGAAAGTTCCACCATTATGGGAAGTTGGCTATGTTCCTTGATGTTGGCTATAGAGTAGATCCTTAACCATCCAGTCTCAAATTTTGTAGAGGATATTGTCGTTCCTATCGAGTTTCTACAGGTTATCATGGGTCAAATGTATGGTCGAGTACTGGTGAATACAAATTCGCCTAGATTGGTCATATGGAAATCCTGTTGTTTTATAATTTAGTTACTGCACCTATTGTGATAAGAATAAACCCTTCATTGAGAATTGAACCTTCAAAGATACTGTCACTCTCCTTAAGTTAATACCTCAGTATTGTTATTCTAAAGGGGCCTTGCCTCGATTCAATTGGATGTGTGGGTATGCATAGCTACCACAGCTTGTTCGGTTTATTGATTTTCTTCAACAGTGGAAATTTTTTTGGAAGATACATGATCATTGGTTTTGCACTAATGATTTCATTTAATGTTTAGCTATCATTGGTGAAAATGTTTAACGTTTCTCATGTCGCGTTGGGTGGTTGCAAATAGATAGTAGTCATGGTGACTAAGGTTTTCTTTGGGGATGAACGACTACTAAACCGAATGAATGTAGAAAGGATATCCACTATAGCCTTGGGTTGTTGGTTGAATAAACCTCAACACACATAGCATGGTGGATCACAATGTGATTTAGTTGATATCTCAATGGGATATGTTGAGTTGTTATCATGACTGTGTGTTTGATTGTGTTAAGTGGAAACATTACACCGTATAGATTAGTTAGTTGCAAACTCTGTGTAGTATGGATAGTTTGGTTTTTAGACTCGGAGGCATCCACAAAATTTTTAAACTGGTTTATTTATTACAATCAATCACATGTTAAAAAATTCATGTTGTTGATGATAGTCATGTTGGATAGGTGGTCCATCTTTTAAGCCACACTGAATTGTATTTATTTTACAATAGTAGAACTACATTGCCTGGGAAAATTACCCTGTGCATAGCTTGTGTCTAAATGATGGTTGTTGGTTATATGATTAATTGTCATTTCAGGCATGGCAGTTTGGTCTTGATTATTTCGGTTACTGCATACATATATTAACAAATATCATTGCATTTTGATAGGATCTATTGCATTAATAGTGAGTTCATTATTGTTTTGAAAACATGACCTTTGAGTATAGTTGTAGATTGAAGAAATGCATGGGCAATGGTTGATTTTGATAGTTACAGATTGGAAGGGTACTGCTCTTAAATTGTTATATCATGAAGAGTGTGTAAAGGGAAAGGAACATAAACTCTTACAAATTATGTGAAATACTTACTATTTTGTGATGGAATTGTGTTGGATGCTTGATTATTGGATAGTGAACTAGTTAAGTACATAGTAATTGTTATTCGTTCATTATGATTATTGGTTGGTGCATCTATTCTTACTGGAGAATGTTTTATGGATCACTTGATTAATTTCATGAACAATAATCATTCTCTTCCCCTCCCATTATCTCATTTTCCATTAATTACAAACCCTTCACATATACCATATTCATTTTTTTTCACTCCCTGTTCTAAGATTGATTATAGCCAAGGGAATTTCTATGTTAAGATGGGTGAAAGTGGCAGTGTTTTGGGTGGATTGAAGTGAGGTTTTATTGGTTTGCTTACAGTTTTTTTTTTTTTTCATTGAGCAGTGAACATGTCTTCTCCCCTTTCATTATATCATATTTTCGCTCAATACAAACTCCTCACATGTCCTAGGACCCTTTTTCACTCCCCTACTCATTGATTAACAAGAAAGCAATTTGTATGGATTGGATTGCATGAGTCTGATACATTCTGAGCCAAATCTATTTCATATTTTTAATATTTGGCATGTATAGTTATTTAAAAGACTACTTGTTAATTGATCACACATGCAGGACGAGTTTTTTCATCCGAGGAAGCCATGGATGAGGAAACAGACATAGAGGTAACTGGAACCGAGGCCCAAGAAGGCCCTGTTAAATTTTTACATTAAAATAAAATACCAAGGCAAGTGTTTCTCTTCCCTAGGTGCCTAAGGGGGAGAAATTGCCGAATATGGGTCTTAGTCAAATTAATTTGTGAGATGAAAATTAAAAGATAACTTTATGATT
>JASDQU010374084.1:74740-99414 GCA_032191745.1 Picea mariana | reverse complement strand
GATTGATTTTCCATTCAACAATCATTTCTTGTTCTTGCTTAAGATCGATTACTTCATTTGAAACAATTATTGGTTTGTTGCTTGCTTGCACTGCCTTCTTTAATTGTTCCATTGTTTGAAGTGTTTTATTTGCCTTAACATGATGAGCATGAACCACATAATCTTGACCTGCTTTACTGAATTGATATTGATTCTTTGTCCTATAGAAGATTGCCTTACAATCATATAAATATGGACTACCTAAGACCATTCCACATTCTCTTAACGGCACTACATCACATGTTACTTCGTCCACATACTTAAATGAAATTGCAAATTTGATTGTGCACTGCTTTGTTATGTGCATTTGATGATGATTGCTTATCCATTTAAGTGTGTAAGGCTTATGACGTAGTTGTGTTTTTAACCCCAATTGCTTAACCAATTCTTCTGAGATTAGATTAGATTGAGATCCACTGTCGATTAATGTGTCTATCTTAGTGTGTCGCACGATTACCCTTATATGAAACAACTTGCTTCTACAATCAATGTCTTCACCAATTTTACCTGTCATACCAACCAATGAGATCTTTGATTCATCACCTGAATCCGATCCCAAGTCTGTGGGTTTTGTTGTCGTTGCCACTGTTTGCATTCCCTTCTTTTCCTTGAACCACTTTGGCCTCTTTTCGGGATGCAACTGCCAACATTTGTACTCATCATGTCCCTCTTTCTTGCAATGCTTGCAAGAGGGCTTTCCTTCCTTCCTTGTCACTGCATTGTCATTCTTGCCATGCCTTTTCCTCTTGTCCTCTTTCCTTGAAGACGATGATTCCCCTAACACACCTGCTTTCCTTGATTCAATATATGTAGCTTGAACATAAACCTCATCAAGGTTAGTGGGTCCAAACATGAAAACAATGTTTCTAATATGCACAGGTAAACTTCCTATATACTTCATAAGAGTTTCTTGTGTTTGTAAAGGGATATCTAACATTAATGCCATTTTTTGAAATCCATTGGTGTATTCTTGCACTGTTTGTCCTTTTCTTAGTTTTAAAGATTGCCATTCAATTAATGCTTTTTCTTTATAACCCAAAGGATAAAATTGTCTCCTAAGTGTAGAAATGAAACTCTTCCATGATGGAAATACATTACCCACTTGTTGTGTTCCCTTTTGCAGCTTGCTTTGCCACCGGATAAGAGTTGTACCTGCAAGCCTCAAAGATGCCAACTTGATTTGTGTGGCCTCATCTTTGATCTGTTGCACACTGCAGTATACCTCCATCTGCCTGATCCAATTGTCAAGTTTTTCTGCATTTACTTCACCATCATATATGGGCAACTCAAATTTAACATCAATTTTTAACAATGGCATTTCATTTTTATTCTTATGAACATTTTTCGTTCCATTAGATTTAGAACTTGAACTTGAAGAAGAAGGAGAAGAAGGAGGTGTTGATGGAGGTGAAGAAGGAATCTGAGGATGATCCTCTTCCTCTTCACTTTTTCCCTTTGAAGATTCACCCAAAACTGGTCTCTTTCGTTTCAGGTAATCCTCGTACAAAACTTTCACCATCTCCGACATAGCAAGGAATGTTTTCCGGAACTCTTTCTCATCCTGAGAAATCCCTTCTTCCGATGCCATCTTCTTGTTGTGAGAAGCTCTCTTTCTCAATCCAATTAATGGATTATCTGCAACAATCTCACCTTCACCACGCTGTATCTTTTCCATGGTTAACATGAAAAACTCAAATCCAAACGTCAACTAGCTCTGATACCACTTGATCCGTAGGATCTTTTAATGACTATGGTTGAGTTTTAATTTTTCATGCGTTAATTATCCAATTGAGAAGCTTAATGAAAGAATGAGGAAAAGAGAGGAATTATGACAACCATATACACATATGTAGATCTGAAAGGAAATAATAGACAGCAAACCATAACACGAGAATTGATAATGGAGTTCGGCACAATGTTGCCTACGTCTCCGGGCCTTTGTCTCTGTGGAGGAGGCTTCTTTATTTCTGTTCAAAAGCTCAAAAATATGTCGCAGCAGTGCCAATTGGCTACAAGACTGATCTGGTCATGTTCTTCCAGATCTCAAGAACCCTGCAAAGAAAACGGCACGCAAAACGAATGTCCAGAGCTCCCAGAAATGGCCCGCAAGCGTCTGCTCCTCAATAGCTTCCCTGCATAAAAATGGCTTTGGCTTGGCTTCCCTTCAGCATAACTCTACTCTGACTGTCCTCCATGGCCTCAAACAGGCCTGGTTTATATAGATCTGAAGTTGGTTATCCATCCCCAACTTCCTCCCAAAATTTGGCCTCCAAAAATGCCCAATATCTCCCAAAAATGGGCAAAATCCTCCATTAACAGGCATAAAATCATTTAAAAATCAAAACAATATAACAAAAACCCACTTTTTTAATAAAATTAGGCATAAGCTCCTTAGGCTATGCGCGTGCCCCCTTGGCAGGGTCATATGGATATGATGTGGCCAAGCGCCAGCCCATAGGGCTGTGCGTTGGCCCCCTTATCCCAACATATTTGGTCATGTGGCAATAGGGTATGGGACCGCGCCTTTAATACATGCCCCAACTGCTGGCTATAGCCCCGGGTCTTATGGCAAATATATATGGAACCACGACTAACTGCCATAACCCCCTGCACCTTTATTTGATAGACAGGTCCAGGTCTTATGTGACCCCCCGAAAACCAAGGGCCAGGCCCTATCTGCCAACTCCCGTTGAGTTAACCCCCGCGCCTTGGCTCCTGGCTATATGGTGTGTGAATAAACCACAGTCGAAACCATGGGTTGGGGCTAAGCCCCAACTCTTTCCACCTCCGAATAAACCTTTGAACAAACTCAAATAATTTATTTACCATATAGTTAATAAGACCTACCATTGGAGAGGGCGGTTAGCCCGGTCCTGCCAATCCGTTGCCCAGAGGAGAGGTCGGGGGTTCAACCCACGATGAAACCATATAATTTTACATAAACCACAAACCAACCACAGGGTGCCACGTGGCAGCCCATGACTGGGCCACGTGGCACATCAACAACCAACCAAAAACTTCCAAGTGTCGAATGTCGGATGGTCCACGTGTCTGCCACCGTACTTGCCCAGTTAGTTGTTGACGTCATCCCGTGGCATTTGTCACCCTTACAGTGGTGACACGTGTCACCCATAGATTGGTCCAGTTGTCTGTCGTATGCCACATCACCTGCCACGTGTCATCTCTAGGAGTTGCCACATCATCTATACGGTTGTACAGCATGTACAGTCAGCCTGCCATGTGGCATTGTACGGACTGTACAGTCATCCCCTTTTTTTGCCTATTTGGGATTTTGGACAGAACGCGATATCTGTCGCATACGGAGCCCGTTTGACGAAGTAAATATATGGCCAAAATCAAGAAGACGAGACGGACGCAATGGCACTAGTTTCGTCGGATTCCGAGCACTTTCATTTTTGATCCTTTTTTAGCCCTGTCAGGCTTATGGATCTTATTCTGGATCATCCAGTCATCCTGCCAGTCTCTCATTTCCATTTCCATTATTTGACTTAGCTTCTCCTATATTGTGCCTCTTTCTGTCATGTTGGTAATTGTTGCTACGCGTAGACTAGGTACCAGAAATTCTAACTGCACCATTGCTTCCTTCCCATACACCAATATGAATGGTGTCTGTCATGTCAACTTCTTACATGTGGTCCTATATGCCCATAATATTGTTGGTATTTTCAAATCCCAATCATCCCTGTTGACATTGCAGATCTTTGTCAAATAATTTTCCAAAATCTTTACCTATACATGTCTCATGGTGTGTAGAGCCTTTTTCTATGACCATATCTCTATGCTTTGCATATCTATATCTTTTTCACTTTCACACTCTGATAAATTACATCGCCTGCACAGCCAAGTCTTGAAAACAAAGTACTGGACAACCACCTTACACCTTGGTATATGGAAAACAAGCAAGATTGCCAATACATTTGGAACTAAATTCATTAGTTGTTGTTATAGAAAATGAAAACATGGAAAAATTCACAACTCCTCAAGCACAATAATTTCAATTGCTACAAGAGAAAATGGAAAATGCACTGGAAAGCATGACCAGCAAATAATAGATAGACAAGAAGTGTTTTGATCATAGTGCTACTACAAATCATTTTCATAAGCATTAATGGATTTTACCTTGGAACATGACTAATGAGAAGCGATATTTTCATTCCAAGTTTGAAGCATTATGGAATGGAAGGTAGCATATTGAGAACATATTTGATCACAATTCTTAATTATTGAAAGATGCAACTGGAAAGGTTCATACATTTCCTATGAATGCACAATTCCTCAGGCACCTCTTCATTTAATCCTCAATTCTCACTATTCTATACAGAAAGATGTCTTCTTATTTTTTTCTTTCCTCTTTTTCATTGTTTCTTTTCAATACTATATACTTTCATGGTATAACTTATTTTCACTTTTTTTCCCCTTCACAATTTTTATTATTTTTCCTACATCAACCAATGATAAGGTATTTGGACTCTTAGAAACCCACATGGCATTACCCAGCTTCCATAGTTGAAGCTGATTTTTCATCTATTTCATGTGTCAGTTTTCAATCCAAATATTATATAAAATTCTTCTGCCAATCCACTATCTTTCAAAAATTTCTTAGTTAAAAGCCTTTTTACTTACCCATTTTCACATTGTGTGGAGCCTTTTTCCTTTACCATATCTCCGCACTTCACCCAACTATATCTTCTGCACCTCCCTACTCTACACATGTGTATCCCCCGCACAACTAAGACTTGTTCTATTTTAAAATCTTGTGTGGAAAATTCATAGTATTGATCCTCCTGCACTCTCGCACTTCTGCACCTCGACACTTCCAATATTTCCACACCAACAATTCTGAAAACCCATGTAATTTTCAAGATAACCGAGTAATTTATGGCACGTTGAGTTTCTCAAATTTGAGAATAAAGGGCAGTGATTTAGGACTAGTGCGAAGTAAATGTCGCGCTTTTATATGACCTACATAATGGTTTCTATTTATGGTTACCCTTATTCCATGGGTAATTTAGGCGTGGAAAGGACATTTTAGTCAACACATGACATGCACTTTGCCTTAAGACAATTCGACTTATGTAATATACTATTCATAACATGTATATCAAAGTCCATTAAAAGAAGCACGAGTATAGAAAATAGAAAAAGAAAGCAATGTTCTTGTGGTGATATCTTATGTACCACATCCTCTAATAAGAATATTGATACAAGAACAATTTAGAGAAGGTCAACGGGAAAACTTCCTTGCCAAACTTCAAGAATATGACATGGACATCAACTTCCAAGAGACTGTTAGATGACAAGGAATGTAAATTGATGATTAGTATTGAATCTGTAAATATCCCTCATGCATATGATGTACTAACTTAAGATGTATCTATCTTCCAAAAAAATTGTTATCAAAATCCTCTTTACTTAGCCATTTTCCACATTGTATCGAACCTTTTTCTACCATCATATCTTCACACTCCATGCATCCATATCTTCCACATTTCTGTTCATCTACACATCTAATAGTTTTGTAGCACGGATCTGACAAGCCACATAATTTGCATGACAATCGAGTCATTTATGATAGGTTGATTTTCTCTGATTTATGAAGAAATGGAAGTGATTAAGACTAATGTAAAGTAAATGTCCCACTTTTCTATGAGCTACTTAATGGTTTTATTTATGATTATACGTATTTCAAAGATAAGTCATATGCATGGAAAGGACATTCCAGTAAATACACTCCATGCAGTTGGATTTAAATAAATTGGAGCTCGGTAATCTATTATTCATAAATTTCACCTATATCAAAGTCCATTAAAAAAGTAGTGATATGGAAAATAGAAGAATAAAGGAGCCCTTTTGTAGTGATACTGTCAATTCACTCATGGAACAAGACAAGAATTTTCATTGGTCTGCTTCCTACCAGTGGTTTTTGAGAAAGAGTCTAGAATAAAAGAAAAAGAACAAACTCTCAACCACGGGGCTCGTAAATGTTGGTTGTGTACCTAAAGTTTTCAACTTCGAGGAACTGGCCGTATTCTAGTGTGCTTAAAGGCTCGATTCCAGGACAAGAATGATTCAAGTGAAAACAAAACAAAAGAATCAAATTTTCCTTACTCCAAAGGTGTTCAAGAAAATGCTTTATCTTCCTTCTGCAAATAAAAGTATTAATCTCACAAATGCATACGCTTTCCTCGACTCTCAAGCAAGTGGCTCCAAGGTCTTGAAATGATTTTTGGTACTATCTGCAAACATGTTGAGCGACCTTTCAACAATTGATATATCTTTGCAAGAAGAAGCATACCAAGAATTTTCATGATGGTTCGCATGTGTGGTTGGGTGGGAGTCAACTTCACACATACATAGGTCATTCTATATACACTATACTTTTATTTTCGCAAGGATGTCATCTTTGATTGGGAATAAATGATATCAAATGAACTTTGTTTTCAGTTGAGTAACTACTTAAGTACTCGAAGATTTTCCATGGTCGCATATTTGTTGTTTGCAATTGTTTATTGCAATCTCTTTGAGGGTCTTCCTGTTAAGACGAGTGTAAATATAAACAATGAACCAATTCAGTTATAGCACCTGGTGCTATGCAGACATAAAAAACCATTCAATTCTTACATTGTTCAAGATAGGTTTTTTATAGAGTTCATAAACATATTAGTTGGAGCAAAGCTGAAGAGAATAACTCATAAAGATGAGCAATTTCTCAAGGGAAATGGAATTTGCATTCAAAAGGAAAACCATAAATACATATGATTGTATGGTTGTAAATAAAAACCCCTTCTATGCCTGATATTTGTCTATGATAGATATATTTTGGCTGAAATTTGTTAGCAGTATAAATCCTGGGGTATTTTATTTGACTGGAAGAGAAAAAAAACAATTCATTACATTGCCTTTTTCAAGTTGGCGACACAATTGTCAAAAATTGGGTGCATCTAAAAGAACTCTCAGAAACACTTAATATGTTTAATCTAAAACAAGAACAACCCCTAAGGTTTTTTTACCCCGAGGGTATATTCTCACAACATTTAGCATCGATAAGGTGCAACAACCTTTTCACAAGATTTGATAAAGAAACCAGTGACAAACCCTCCATAGAAAAGGAAAAGAATGTATGTAGTGACGAATTCTCCACAAAAATAAGTTCAAATACTCAAATCTAGAGAAAAACAAGACAAGCGGGGGGGAAACAATACTAATGTCCAATCTTCCTCCAATCCCCAACCATGTAAGAACTCCTCCTCTAGGAAAATAAGATAACAACTAAATGTAAACCAAGAAGAGAGTAATGAGGGGTGTTTTGGAGGTGACGATGGAGTAAAACTACCCCATGTCAATATTGAACGGGAACATACAATGTCCCATCAAAAAAGAAAATGAAGCCCAAATAGAAACAATTCCCAAGATTCAGGAAGCCTAGAAAATGTTGATGATATGAAAATTGACAGTATGGAGATACCCAAGTGGGTGTCTTGACGAATTACAAAAAGACAACATATTACACCATACCTCACAACATAAGAACTCATGTTGTTTGAGGAGCAATCCTTAACACCGCACAATACTCAATACAACAAGGAGGAAAATAAATTGCAGATAGATAAGGTGAGTGTCAAAAACAAAACAAAAATAGTTTAAAAATTAAGTTCAGTGGTCGATGTCTTAGGATTTGGACCCTATAGACTCGTGAAAATACATACACCTTTCTACGAGACACGGTCTTTCCCATTCAATTTTGGAGAAAGAGTAGAAAAATATTAAATTGAAGAACAGAATAAGTGATCTTAAGGATTCACCAACTCCAAAGCCACTATTTGCACAGTCATTGGCCATAATTTCAATAGAACAAACTCCCCCAAGTACTTTAGGAACCTCAAATCCTATCAAAAAAGTTCTTCAATTGTTGAAAGGATTCAAAGTCTATGTTGTTGGAAACATTAACAAATGACTCATGATAATCACAGAGGCATGGGAGGTAACACCAACCTACAACATCTATCTCAAAGGATTTCAAACTTTACTAGTTATTTGCAAACATATTTGCAACATGATGAAGCCTACTATAAAAATGAGCTAAATAATTTAATCGCACGGGTCGCTTCTGTGAGTGACCATCAAAGAAATCATCAGGAACTTCCCTCAAATATAAGAATAAGGAAAATAAAGGCAGTTTGGGAGGCACAAGTAAAATTGCTAAAAGATGCAATTGTTGCTTGCGAAAAAATCAACGAAAGGAGAGGAAATCTTATTTTAAAAGCATCTGGTATTGTTAAAGAACTACAAGGCTAGAAAAATTTGAGGAATTCAATCATCATCACTAAATAAGAACTAGATAGTAACTTGGCTTCAATGAAGATCTCATTAGCTAATGACTTCAAAAACCTCGTAGATTTTCATAAAGAATAACTCAAACAATGGCTTGTCACATTTGTTAATGACAATGAATACCACTTGTTTTCCATTGATCAACTCCAGGTGGAATGCAAGGAAGTAGAGGAGGATATTTTCACGCTTTGAGTTAAGAAAGAAATCACCATCCCACCAATCAAGGACTATATTGATCATTGGCTCAAGAATGCCTTGGAATAGATCGTTAACCCATAATAACTAATAGACATTGTTACTTCAACACAAGACCAAAGTGCCAAATCTTATAAAGGAAGACACATAACAACAATGGAGAAACCATAGTAACATAAGATTTCTTTCTTGGTAAGTAAAGCATATGTTACATTTGTCTTTCCTCTTTTTTCCTTTTGTTGACTTAATAATTCCTTGGTCTTATTTGTTTTATGATCTGTGAAAACCTAAGCCATGTTTCTAACTATCTTTATTTCTTTCTTCCAGGTCTTTCTTCTATTTAATGGTTCATGGGAAACCCAATCCCAGTCTATTTGGACAAACACCTATACTTTCTATAGGCATACATTGCTAGTGATTTTCCAGACTTTGAGATTCAAGATGAATTTTCAAGTTTGTGTCCACTCTTTATGATTTTTCAAACATCATGTTAAGTTCTCTTCATATGTGGACATTTACTTTCATTATTCCAAATGATATTTTGCACTTTATGCTATGATTTGTAAATTTTGTATCATATTGTGAACATTGAATATAATAGAGTTTGGTCCTTTCTCAAGACTTTGTTTCCTTGTGAATGTTTACTTAATAAACCCTTCTCCATTCCGAAGTTTTGTTTTAATTTTGTGTATTATTCATATAGAGAAGTTCCATGGCCTCTTTAAAAATGCAGGAGGATTTATCCTCCTCATGTTGTTTTCAACACTTCACCCTTAGATATCAACAATATTGATTGAACGTTGTCCAGTAGACCAACACTTCCATGTACACTATCTTCTCTTCCATTCTTCTTATTTAAAAAAACATTGTTCATATTAAGATGCAAGTTTGAACATTCTTATACTTTTGCATTGTCTTTCATCTCTTCAATCCTCTACACATTGTCTTTTCAGATCTTTGGTTAAAGAAGCAATGATACTAGTAACTAGTTTTTTATATGTTATTTCCCTTGGCACAGGCCCATCTAGGACATGTATTCGTAAAACATGCAATGTTCTTTCACATCCATATATCGTAACATAACAAAATTTCTCGTCCACAAACCAGTGTCCTATTTCTTTGATTGAATTTAGGGCTTCTTGACAAAATCTAGGAGCTCTTCGGTTTTTGAAACTATTGTACAGAGACATAATGAAACTTTCACAAATTCCATAAAAATATATTTTAGAGTTTATAACACATAATTTTGAACAATAAATATGAATTGGGTCCCGAGACACACACTTACAAATTCACATAATTTTGAACAATAAATATGAACCGGGTTCTGAGACACTCACAAATTATATACCTAGTCATTTCTCCACATTTTATTATACCTTTCCTCCATACAACTCACTTATCCACATTTTATTATATTTTTACAAGGGTCAGCTCTACATTCGACACTAAATTTATTTTACTTCTTTTTACTGAGTTTTATGTGTGAATCTTCAACCAATGAGTTATATGTGCGAAGCTTTGACCACTTCGTCATTGTGATGAAGATGCCGTGATCTTAATATTATTTTTCAAATGCATAGGCAACCACCTTGTCAAATAGAAATCAAATACAAACACAAAGCATCAACTCAATCATGGATCATTTTGGACTTTTGTGATGGCTACTCCTCAAATTCTAGGCCATATACAACGAAAAATGTAAATGGTTTAATTGTAAAATTAAATAATTTTATTTATATAGAAAGAGAGGGGTATTATGTTGTTCAATAAATTTCAAAACTTACAAATTTTAACTATATAAAATAAATTTTAACTTAGTAAAGGATATATGTAAGATGGTTTCAAATTTTATACTTGGTATAAACTTGAGGAACATTGAGATAGATAAAATTATATACTTTGTGGTTTTAAAGGTTGTCCACAAGGATCATATGTTCCCCAAAAATCTAACATCCACACACTCTACATTGCAGTTTACTCGGTTTGCTTCTTGCACATCCTAACATTTGCACACTTTCTTTTATTTATTTTTATGTGTGAAGCTTCGACCACTTCATCATTGTCCTATTTTTCCACACATATTCATTTTTGCACAATACAAAGATTTAATCCAACATTTAGTTATTCTATCATCTATTTTCGAAACTAGTATTCCCATCCCCTTTTTTTGGCATATTGTGATGAAGATGCCATGATCTTAATATTATTTTTCAAATGCATAGTCAACCACTTTGTCAAATAGAAATCAACCACAAACACAAAGAATCAACTCAATCATAGACCATGTTGTCAAATAGAAATCAACCACAAACACAAAGCATCAACTCAATCATAGACCATGACAGGGAGCATCAATATTTTCATTTTTCATATTAAACTCTGTAACCTATATTTCAGAGTTATGACTTTTGTGATGGCTTCTCCATCTCTACTTCTAGGCCATATACAACGAAAAAAGTGGTTGTAAAATCAAATATTTTTATTTATATAGAAAAACAAGGGTATTATGTTTTACAATAAATTTCAAATCTTACAAATTATATTCTAGGCCATATACAACCAAAAATGCAATTGTAAAATTAAATATTTCTATTTATATAGAAAAACAAGGGTATTATGTTTACAATAAATTTCAAAATTTACAAATTTTAAGTATGTAAGACAATTTTTAATTTAGTAAAGGATATATGTAAGATGGGTTCAAATTTTATATTTGGTAATAGATAAACTTGACGAACATTGCGATAGATAAAATTTTATACTTAGTCATTTTCAAGGTTATCATCTTATGTACGAAGAAGTCACATCATCTCTTGGGTAGACTACTTAGTCATTTTTAAGGTTATCATCGTCCCAATCCAGACTTAATTCAAATCCAAGAACAATATCCCAATCGAGAGCACCAAAGAGAAGCATCCACGAGGAATGTCGTCAAAGGGAAAATTATTATCATTCTGCGAGGAAGAGAGTGTAACAGGAAAATCGTCGGGAGTGGAGTTGTGAGTGTGCCCGCGGAGGTGTGGTGGGATGTCATGGTCGGGAGTGGACAACGACCATGTTGGCATGTTTTCAGACAGAGGCAGATTATGCGTGTTTGTCATTGATGGCGAAGATCAGCATGAACAGTAGTGCAGCGATAATGGCATGATAATGGAAAGATCAACAGTGATCGTTGGATCCCATTTAGAATTCCCAATGACCGTCAGATCTAAATTCAGATAGGAGGAGCACACAATAGAATAAAATAGATCTTAGGTGTTAGATCTGAGCTCGAAGACTGACCATTGTTGGATCCATAAAAAGGAGCATGGTCTTTACGTGCAAGATGAAGCAGGCCTACAAAATCCCGAAAGCAGGAGGACTGTCCATATTCAAGAAGGACATGTGGCAAGCGACTAGAATTTCGTTGACCTGCACATTGGAGGATTCAATGGAACATGGTGTGGGAACTTGCGATATGCGAAATCCTGAGAATTGATCTGGACCTTTGGATCAGGGTATGTTGTGGAACGTTGGATGTAGAGGGCACATGGCGAGCGATTGGCATTTCGCTAACTGGAAAGTCAAAGAAAGGAGGTGCTCTATCCTATGAAATCACGAAATGTGAAAACACGACTTAATCTGAGTTGTTGATCAAAGGGAGATCATGGATCATTGATTAGGCATGACGAAGGCCCGTGAAGTTGCGAAATCGTGATAAGATCTTGATCGTTGATCCAAGAGGGACATGTGGTGAGAGATTAACTTTTTGTTGACTGGAAAGTCAAAGGAAGGAAATGCTCTAACCTTGCAACTCGCAATATGCGAAATCGCGATAAGGTATGGCCCGTGGTCATAGACAATGTCACATCGTCGAAGGCTTAAGGGAAGGAGCTAATTGCTAAGCTCCATTTTGGGGATCACAACTTGGAGTGTCGAGACCCTTCATCACAGAAATCCTGAAACCCAAGATCACGATGAGATTTGTACCATCGGATCATTGGAGATCTCGATCGTTGATCAGGCTCGATGAAGTTCATAAGTTCCTGAAATTTGAAACGCATTTTGGTGTAGGTTGTGGTCACCCCCAACGGTCATGTGAGAGGGAGGAGCTAGCGAAGCTAAGCTCCATTTCGGGGATCGCAACTTGGACTGTCGAGACCCTTCGACACAAGATTTCTGAAATGCGAAATGAGAAATGCATCTTGATTAGGCCCATGGTCACAGCCAATGGGCATATGCGAGAAACGCAAGACCCTGTGGATTTAATCCAAAGGTGTTGGTTATTTGAGCATCTGATCGAAGGGCTACTGTTGATATTTACGATTAACTGTTCAGTTACGATTTAGTTAGCAGAACCGAATCATAGTTCTTGGATGGTTGGCGATTAATTAGTGGATAAAGCGTTGTTGGCCCAGGTATTCAAGGTGTAACTGAAGTTTTGTGAAGTGCATAAAATAAATATGGAGTGACTGTGAATGGTTGGTTGTTCTGGATGAAAAATGAGTTGAACTGTAAGAAAGGGAAAATTATAGTATGCGCAGTGTGAGACCAACAGTATGCGCAGTGTGAGATAAAACTCAGTGATGAGTAACAGATGTTGAATAGATAGAAGCAAGAGCAGAATTGTAGAACAGCTTGAAGCAAAGAAGAATTGCAGAACAAATAGAAGCATAGAAGAATTGCAGGGCAGAAGAGAAGTGGTAAGAATTGAAAAACCTCCGTTGTTGGTTATTCAATCATTTTACTTATAATCAGGGAGGTAGGGTGGTGCTAGGGAGGACTTTGGTCCTCTGATATTCGAGTTGGTGCTTGAATATTGGGAGTTGTAGCTTCCATCTAGTTGTGGCTAGAAAACAGGGTGGCATGGTGGTGCTTGGGAAATCACAGAGTTTTCTGTATGCAAGTTGGTGCTTGTATAAGTGGAAGTAGGTGCTTCCATTCAGTCGGTGATGGAACACTCAGGGAGTTGGTGCTTCCTTCTAGTCGGTGTTAGAGAAACCAGAGAGTTGGTGCTCTCAACAATTTGGAGCTTGTAAAACATAGGTAGTAGCCTCACTTTGAGTTGGTGCTCAAACATAGATGATGTACAGAACTTAAAAGACTGCCTATCATTTTGAAGAAGAAGAGGTTTTCTCCCTTTATGGGTTTCCTCGTGAAAATCTGTCTCTGTGTATATCTTATGTGTGATTGATTCTCATTATTTATGTTGTTCATATGATGTATAATATTGATGGTCACTTGATGAAAGATTAAAAATGGTTTAATAGACTTAAAATTGTTTAGGCACAGTAACAACTGATTCACCCCCCCTCTCAGTTGTCTTAGTAATTTCAACAATTGGTATCAGAGTGGGTTCCTTTTATTTAAAGGTATATTTGTAAGATTAAACATGACAAGTCATGAAGGGACTTCTGCCAATAATCCTCCTCTGTTTGATGGAACAAATTTTGCCTTTTGGAAGGTTAGAATGAGAATATACCTAATGGCCTTAGGTTCTAATGTTTAGGATGTAGTAGAGACTGGATATACAAAGCCTGTTGTGATGGCTTCCAAGGATGATAAGTTAGAATTTAGCTTTAATTCTAAAGGAATGAATGCTATCTTGAATGGACTTGTTGAAGCTAAGTTTGTAAAGGTGATGCATCTTGAAACTGCTAAAGCTATGTGGGATAAACTTATTAATAGTTATGAAGGAAATGAGAAAGTAAAAGATGCCAAACTCCAAACATATAGGTTGAAGTTTGAACAACTAAAGATGAATGAAGATGAAATAGTTAGCAAGTATTTTTTAAGAGTTGAAGAACTTGTGAATGTCGTGAAGGGTCTTGGTGAGAAGATTGAAGAATCATTTTTAGTTCAAAAGATTTTAAGATCTTTGCTTGATAAATTTAATCCAAAAGTCTCTACAATAGAAGAACTAAATGATCTTAAAACTATGTCCATTGATCAACTCCTAGGAACTCTAACTGCATATGAAATGAGAATCAGCAAAGATAAATCCATTACTAGAGAAGCATATTTTAAAGCAGACAAGAATGTTGATTCAGATTTAGATGATATTGAGGCAAAATTTGTGAGAAGGTTAAAGAAAGGATCAAGAAAATATCAAGGCAAGCTTCCCTTCAAATGTTTTAACTGTGGTAAGATAGGTCATTTTTCTTCTAAGTGTCCCTACCAGAAAAAGGACCAGAACTCTCATGATGAAAAGAAGTACAAATTCAATAAATATAGTAAAAAGAAAAGTTTGTGTGCAAACAATGACAATTCCTCAGAAGACATAGATAGTGATTCATCATGTGAAAACAAAGTGAATGATTTTATGCTTAGGGCTATGGGAGATTTTGATGATGAACACACAGGAGGTGAAATAGATGATGAAGAAGTTGTGGTGGATATGAAAGGTGAATTAATGAGTGCTTTGGAAGAAATTGACAGACTCAGATGTAAGAAGAGAAAACAAAAACAGTTGTTGATGCAGTTTAAAATGAATGGTGAAAACCCCGATGAAAACTTTTATCTACTAAAAGTGGAGTTAGAAGAGGCAAAGAAAATAGAAGACATACTGAAACAACAGTTGTCATAGAAGAAAGCAAGGTGTGAAGCCTTAGAAGAAGAGATAGTAAAAACCAGAAAAGAAATGGAGAAGTTTAAGGCATTGTATCACCAAAATATGCCAAGTATTAAAGCCTCAGAAGAATTAACTTCCATTCTAAATCAGCAAAGGAATCCAAAGTTGAAAGCTGGCTTGGACTATGAAGAAGGATCAAGTAGTGATCATCCAAGTAATACAAAACCCAACAAGTTTGTCAAATCTACAATCATTGACAACAACCACTCTGCAGAAACAAAGAAAGAAAATCAACCACCAAGAAGGAATGAAAGAAAAAGTACAAGAATCGAATCCGTAGATCAAAGAAATAACACAAACACATTTTCTGATCAAAGAAATCATCAGCTTGGAAGAAATCGACTACAACCTTTTTTCAGGTACAAAGGTTTTTTCTATCGTTATTTTTTTTTATGTTCTAACTTTGGTCAAAAAGTTGTAAACTGTTCTTTAAGATCTAGATATTTGAAATCAAGATACTCAAGGAATAATTATCTGCCACAACAAAGATTGAGACATCCAAGAAACCAGAATGTTATTCAGTGAACCAGAATGTTACATCTGTCATAACTATGGACATAAAGCTACAGATTGTCGCTTAAGGAATTTTAAGCCAGATTCGAATCCTACTGCTGAAAATTTCAAGATTTGGAAGAAGAAAGAAGATGACAAGTGTAGACTAGTGTTATCAGCCCAAAGACAAAAGAATCATTGGTATATTGACAGTGGATGTTCCAAACATATGAGGGGAGACAAAAGTAAGTTTCTAACTCTAAGTGAAAGCAAATCAGAGAATGTAACTTTTGGAAATGATGCACCAGGAAAAATAAAAGGTAAAGGAATGGTAAGTTTGAGTAATGGAAAAGGGAAAGCTCAAGATGTGTTGTTTGTAGAAGGTCTGAAACATAATCTACTTAGTGTCAGTCAAGTCTTTGACCGAGGATGTGAAGTCGTTTTTACCTCTAAAGATTGTAGAATAAAATTTGTGAATTTGGGACAGCTAGTTGCAAAAGGGATAAGAACAGAAAACAATGTATATGTGTTAAAAGAAGAAAAAGAAGAATGCCACTTAAGCAAGTATGATAAAAGTTGGCTATGGCATAGGAGACTTGGACACTTAAATTTTGATCATATAATCAAGCTCAAAAATAGTGGGGCAGTAAAGGAGCTTCCAAATATATCAAAGCCATATGATTATGTTTGTAAACCATGCCAGATAGGAAAGATTACTCGGACACAGTTCAAATCTCAAAACTTTCCTTCAACAGAAAAACCTCTCCAGTTAGTACATATGGATTTATGTGGACCATCAAGGAAAGAAGGTACAGGAAAAGAGAATTATTTTATGTTGATTGTTGGTGATTATTCTAAACTAACATGGGTTGCCTTTTTGAAGGAAAAATCTGAAGCATTTGAAAAATTCAAAGTGTTTAAGGCTTTGAATGAGAATCAAACAAGAAAAATATTGAAACAAGTAAGGTCTGATAGAGGAGGAGAGTTTAGCTCATGGAACTTCAAAGAGTTCTGTGATAAACATGGAATCAAAAGAGAGTACACAATTCCAAGGACTCCACAGCAAAATGGAGTTGTTGAGAGGTAGAATAGATCAATACAATAAATGGCAAGATCAACGATGAATGAAAGGAACATACCTCAAACATATTGGGTGGAAGCAATTCATACAATTGTTCATATCCTTAACAAAGCACATCTTAGACCACACAGTGACAAGACTCCTTATGAACTATGGTTTGGAAGACCTGCTTCAATCAAGCATTTTAAAGTCTTTGGGAGTAAATGTTATATTAAGAATAATGATGAAAATATTGGCAAATATGATGGTAGGGCTGATGAAGGTATATTATCGGGTTATGCTACAAATAGTAAAGGGTACAGATGTTACAATAAGAGGTTGCATAAACTAGTTGATTGTATAGACACAAAAGCGGGTGAAGAAATCTCGGTCATAAATGTAAGCAGTGTTGAACCAAGCACAAAAGATATAGTTGAAGATGAATATGACCAGGTCCAAGGATCGGAAAGAGAAGAATCTGAATCAGATGAAGATACAAATACTCAGGCTGACATAAATCAGCAGAAAGAAACAAACTCACCTCTCAGAACTGTTAGAAAGAACCATCCTGAAAATCAGATAATTGGAAATATAAATAAAGGAGTTCAGACAAGAAGGAAATTGATTAAAGACTTAGAACAATCTCATGTTGCCTTTTTATCTATGACTGAACCTAAAAAAATTGATGAAGCCAGCCAGCATGATGATTGGATTAGAGCTATGAATGAAGAGCTTGATCAGATTGAGAAAAACAATACTTGGGATCTTGTTCCTAGACCTGAAGACAAGAATGTAATAGGTTCCATGTGGGTGTTCAAAAATAAAATGAATGAAAAAGGACAAGTGGTTAGAAATAAATCTAGATTGGTGTGTAAAGGGTATGCACAAGTTGAAGGTCGGGACTTTGATGAAACTTTTGCATGAATGGAAAGATTGGAAGCCATCAGAATGTTTCTTGCATATTCATGTCATAAGAACTTTAAAGTGTATTATATGGATGTTAAATCAGCATTTCTCAATGGAGATCTAGAGGAAGAAGTATATATGGAGCAACCTGAAGGATTCTAATTGACAAATAACCCTGATTATGTTTGCAAGCTGAAGAAGGCTTTATATGGACTGAAACAAGCACCACGAGCTTAGTATTATAGACTGGACAAATTTTTACAAGACAAAGGATTCAAAAAAGGTATTGTTGATAGCAATCTCTACATAAAAAATGAAGGTGATGATTTACTAGTTGTTTTGATTTATGTAGATGACATTATTTTTTGTTGTAATAATGATTCCTCTATTCAGTGGTTTGCTAACTCTATGCAAACAAAGTTTGAGATGTCCATGATAGGAGAATTGTCATATTTTCTTGGTTTACAAGTGAAACAGAGTTCTGCAGGAATTTTTATCTCTCAAGAAAAATATTTGAAAGAGATGTTGAAGAAATTTTAGATGGAAGATTCTTCTCCTGTTAGTATACCTATGGTGGTTGGTTGCAAGCTCAGTAAAGATGAAATTTCACCCGATGTTGATCAAAGAACATACTGATCAATGGTAGGCAATCTTATGTACATCACAGCATCCCATCCTAATATAATGCAAGCTGTTGGAATGGTAGGTTGTTATCAATCAACTCCTTAACAAAGTCACTTGGTAGTTGTCACAAGGATATTCAAATACTTGAAGGGAACAATGACTTATGGTTTATGGTATCCCATAAATCATAATTTCAGTTAACTGTTTATTCAGATGCAGATTGTGCAAATTGTGTGGATGAGAGAAAGAGCACTAGTGGAGGTGCCTTCTTCCTGGGTGACTCATTGGTAGCATGGATTAGTAAAAAGCAAGCATCTATTTCCTTATCAACTACAGAATCGGAGTACATTGTTGTTGCTACTTGCCGCACTCAGATTTTGTGGATGATTCAAACTCTTGTAGATTTGAAGGTAAACTATATTGTTTCGATTACAATTCACTATGATAACACTAGTGCCATTAGTGTCTCCAAGAATCTTGTTCTTCACTCCAAGACTAAGCATATCCCAATAAAATACCATTTTCTCAGAGAACAAGTTACAAATAGAGTCGTTCAACTAAATTATATTCCTTCCATAGAACAGATAGATGATATCTTTACTAAACCATGAGCAGCGACCCCTTTTGGATATCTTCGTCAAAAGTTGGGGGTTATAACTTCTTTCGTATAATATGTTCACCTGGTCAGGGGGAGTACTTATTGAATATCTGTTGTATTTCTAAGATGCTCGTAGTTGACAGGGAGAGTATGTATCACAATAGCTCAGGGGGAGTGTGTTTATTCTTTGACATTGATGTCAAAGGGGGAGAAAGTGTGGTAATTTCAAGGATGCTACAGTGGTAGTAATTTCAAGGATGCTACAGTGGTATAGTTGCATGTTTTTCAAGGGGTTTCCATCAATGCCAAAGGGGGATATTGTTGGCATGTTTTCAGACAGAGGCAGAGTATGCGTGTTTTTCATTGATGGTGAAGATCAGCACGATCAGTAGCGCATCAATAATGGAATGACAATGGAAAGATCAACAATGAAGAGCAACAATGATCGTTGGATCCCATTCATAACTCCCAATGACCGTCAGATCTGAATTCAGATAGGAGGAGCGCACAGTAGAAGAAAATAGATCTTAGGCGTCAGATATGAGCCCGAAGACCGACTGTCGTTGGATCCATAAGAAGGAGCATGGTCTTTACATGCAAGATGAAGCGGGCCTACAAAATCCCAAAAGCAGGAGGACTGTCCATCTTCAATAAGGACATGTGGCAAGTGACTATAATTTCGCTGACCTGCACATTGGAGGAGTCAACGGAACATGGTGTGGGAACTTGCGATATGCGAAATCCTGAGAATTGATCTAGAACTTTGGATCAAGGTATGTTTTGGAACGTTGGATGCAGAGGGCACATGGTGAGCGATTGGCATTTCGTTGACTGGAAAGTCAAAGAAAGGAGGTGCTCTATCCTATGAAATCGCAACATGTGAAACCATGAGTTAATCTAAGTCATTGATCAAAGGGAGATCGTGGATCGTTGATCAGGCATGATGAAGGCCCATGAAGTTGTGAAATCACGATAAGATCTTGACCATTGATCCAAGAGGGACATGTAGCGAGGGATTAACTTTTCGCTGACTGAAAAGTCAAAGGAAGAAAATGCTCTAACCTTGCAACTCGCGATTAGGTCTGGCCCATGGTCATAGACAAGGTCACATCGTCGAAGGCTTAAAGGAAGGAGCTAATTGCTAAGCTCCATTTCAAGGATCACAACTTGGAGTGTCGAGACCCTTCATCACAGGAATCCCGAAACGCGACCTCGTGATGAGATCTGGACCATCGGATCATTAGAGATCTCGACTGTTGACCAAGCTCGATGAAGTTCATAAGTTCACGAAATGCGAAACGCCTTTTGGTGTAGGTTGTGGTCACCCCTGATGGTCATGTGAGAGGGAGGAGCTAGCGGAGCTAAGCTCCATTTCGGGATTCGCAACTTAGACCATCGAGACCCTTCAACATAAGATTGTCAAAATGCGAAATGTGAAACACATCTTGATTAGGCCCATGGTCACAGCCAGTGGGCATATGGGATAAACGCAAGACCCTGTGAATTTAATCCAACGGTGTTGGTTATTTGAGCATCTGATCGAAGGCCCGCTATTGTTGATCTTTATGATTAACTGTTCAGTTACAATTCAGTTAGCAAAACTGAATCATGGTTCTTGGACGGTTGGTGATTAAGTGGCTGAAGCGTTGTTGGCCCAGGTATTCGAGGTGTAACTGAAGTTGTGTGAAGTGTGTTGGTCTTTAGTTTTGATCATGTTTTTGCCTATATTATATCACAAAGACCTCCATTTCCATACCCAGTACCACTCCCTTTTGGCCTTGTTATGACATACTTGACATCTCTTTACCACTCAATGGGGTTACTCAAGGTATTTTTACGTTTCAAGTTATTTTTATGCATTTTGATGCTTTAAATTAATATTGAAACTAATATGGATTGAGTTAGGTACTATTTCTATTTTAAAACAGGATTTGCCAGTACCAGGTACCAGCTTGTACCCCGTGGAGATACCAACGAAGCTGCTAAAGATTCGTGTGTTATGGCCAGAGTGGGAGACAGTGCGAAATACATGACAGATGGAGTCATCACTCATATAATGATTGAAGGCACAATTATAGACCTGAGTTGTTAATACTTCATGATTCACACTTCATGACACTACGTGTCACGAAGATGTGAAGACCTTTTTTTAAACTGATTACGAGTTAATTTCGGATCTGGGATCCGTTTGAATTAATGTATTTTTGCTCTAAACTGTTATGGAGGGATGATCTATATAAACAGAAGATCACTCCTAAGAACTGTTAGATTATGTTATGTTATGATACACATTTCTGAATACAATTTGTTGTTGCGTTATGTTACTTTACTATCATACGATTTGAGTTATTTTCCCGAAGTAAATGGAGCGTGAAGCATGGTTAGTGTTTGTGTAGAATGATTGAATAGTTCTAGTTCTTTCTTTCAGCGATTGTACCTTTTGGTTGGGCCCACCAAACAGGTTCAAGTCGATGCTTTTCTCTGCATTAAATTTAGTTTATTTCAGTATCATAGTAATTGCATGCATGTTAGTTTATTGAGTTTTGGAATTAACTTGTTCAGATTCTTGCTTGATTATTCTTCAACTGTATCGTTTTCAGCATATCAATATCTTCTACGTTGATGAGTATTGAAAGTATGGTTGATTCTTGTAGAGTTTAGAGCATGAACTAGGTTTGCTTCGTTTCCAGTTTTCAATCTGAACATAACTTAGAGTTTGAATGTACTTTGTTTTGGTTACGATAGTTAGTTACTCTGCTTTGTTAGATAGTTAGGCTACTCTGCTTAGTTAGGATAGTTAGGTTGCAATTAAATTAGAGGAAGCTTCCGGTACTAGTAGGGTAAGTAGAATATTTCTTTGTTTTCCTGTGTGGATAAATTTAGATTTATTTTCGAGGCTTAGATTAAAAGAATTTTAGGAAATACTCTTTCTGTTATGGTTTAGATAGAGACAGTGATGATTAGATGATTAAAGATAGTGGTAGATAGTCATGAGAAATCACATTTTGAGTAGAAATAGAAGCACCAGCATTTAAGCATAGGACTGTTTTCTGTTGATGAATTAAATAGGAGATGATAAGTTTCAGGATAGTCATTAGGATTCAGTTTCTCAGAGTGAGTTTGTGTTTTCTTCTAAAGATAGTTTTTGGATAGGTATTAGAATCTTACCCGCACATACAGTGTAGCAGCTCTAAGTTTACTTGCCCTGGTTTGACAATTCAGTGTTTCGGGTCATTAAAATCTTTAATATCGCAGCCTGACATTTTTGGCGCCGTTGCCGGGGAGTTGTTTAAAAGGTAAGTTAGATAGTTGTCTTGATTAGTTTTAGAATGCACTTATTTTGGTGTGGTATGTTAGTAGGTTGATAGTAAGAGGAGTTGTGGAAACAAAGGGGTGAAAACCGACATATCAGTTATCACAGGTACTCTGAAACTCAATCTTAGTTTTTTTTCTTTCATTTAGTATGACTTCATGAGAAACAGAGATCCTAGAGGTAGATTTAGGAAAAATATAAAACCACAAAAAGAAGAAACCTCCACCCAAAAAGCGATAGAAACTGAGACTGAAATTCTGGCTGAGGAAACCATAGAACAAAACCTAGAACCAGGAAACACCATACAACAACAAACTCAAAACCCTGGTGATCCAGCCCTGGATGACACAGTTTCTCTCGGGAACCCTAACTCTGTAGTTTCACAGATAACAACTACAACTGTGGAATCAAAGGTCATAGGATCCTCAAAAGGACCAATAGGAGATAACACTTCTGATAAAAAGAATCCAGAAAGGTGGGATTTCACACCCTCACCAAAGAAAGATCGAATTGCATATACAATTCTTGGTAATCCTTTCACCATGGGAGAAAGAGGGAGAGACCTACATGGGGAACTTCATATTGAAAATGAAGGTGAAGAACAAGCAGAGAATGAGTTAACACCAGAACCACCTTTGGATTTCCTATTTTGGATTTGGTCCAGAATGTCAATATGAAAAATATCCCACTTTCAGCACTACCAACCTTCCATGGGAAAAATAGTGAGGACCCAGATGTCTTTCTTTTTGAGTTCGACATCCTATGCAAGAGTTATAACTATCTCCAGGATGCACATAAACTGAAATTATTTCCTGCCACCCTGAAAGATTCTGCATTACGTTGGTTCATGAGTTTAGGAGAATACAGCATTAGATCTTGGGAAGATATGAAGGAAATTTTTTTAAAGAAGTACCAGGACTATTGTAGAACCAAGGATTCCCAGAATGACATCTTCAAAATGCAACAGCAAGATGAAGAAAGCCTTGAGGATTTTCTAGAAAGATTTACCTATACCCTTCAAAAATCGAAATATAATGATCTCCAGGATGAAGCAATCAAGACTCTTTTCTTAAAAGGAGTTTTGGAAGAATATATTGATACTCTCAATTAAATGGCTTCAGGAGACATTTATCAAAAAAACTTTGAAGCAATTAGCGAACTTTGTAGAACTTACTCAAGAAGTAAACGGAAAACTGCAAAAAGTGTGAGAGAACCGGTCAACAAAAATACCAAAACATCCACATCTGGTGGAGTTACTAAAGTCGAATTGGGAAACCTTTTGGAAAATTTTAAAACAGACCTTTTAGTAACAATTGGCTCTCAATTAGACACTTTGAAGATTAAGAGAAAGCAGGAAGAGGAAAACCCTGTCCTAAGCATATTTTGCCCAAAATGCAGAAAAAGGCATCCTTTACTAGAATGTCCTTTGGACAATGTTCCTGTATGTGCAATATGTACTGAAAATCATAAAACAGAAGATTGCCCATCCTTACCTGGATTGCAAGCAATATTCAAGGGAGGGGAAGCTCCAGGGACTCCATCTGCACCTAAGAGGCCTTGGCAACCTAGAAATCCAAATGCAAATGCATATCAAGAACCATCCCCACAATCTTCCAGTTATTATCCACCCTTCTCTCAGCAACAACATCCATGGAACTGGCCAAATTGGCCTTCACAAAATGCCCCTGCTCAACCTTGGTAATGGAGAGATCCGAACTTTGGAAATCACCAACAGCAGCATGCAGTACCAACCCCCCAGAATTCATACACGCAGTATCCTCCAAACATGCAATAGTTATTGCCTAGTTTTACTCCACCTCCGTTACCACCCATTCCACAAAACCCTCAGCAGCCTCAGAATCCACCACGCCCTACCATTTTGCCTGCTCAACCCATTCCAAATCCTAACCATAGACCACCCCTACCACTCCATAATGATGATCTCCAGAATTATCTAGCTTACAACATAAACCTTATTTCTATACAAGAAGTACAGCTGAAATCTGGAAAGATTTTAAATAAAATTCAGCCCATAACAAAAACAGCACCAAAGGTAATTATCAAAGAACATGAAGATGAGCCTACAGATAATTTATCAAATGAGACAGCCCTGAAAGATGTTATCATTCCAAAACAGAAAGAATCTGAATCACAGCATAACACACAAACTCAGGTTACCCAAACGCTTCCTTTTCCTGAAAGGTTGCTCATTGAAAAACCAATTGTACAATCTGAGTTTGACATCATGACTGAACTGAGAAATGTCTGTGTTAAGATTCCATTGTTACAAGCAATCAAAGATGTTCCCATCTATGCCAAAACCATCAAAGAACTCTGCATTAAGAAACCAGGTCGAAAATAGAAAGATCCACCCACAATACATCTAGTAGGACAGTTATCAAATTATATTTCTGAAACACCTAAAATTGTAAAGTATGCCAACCCAGGGAACCCAATAGTTTCAGTGACTATCAACAATGTG
>JASDQU010374084.1:50340-72822 GCA_032191745.1 Picea mariana | reverse complement strand
TCAGCACCTTATCTGGAGCAGAGATTAGAGATTATTTAGCACCCTGGACTCTGCATGCCTCAATGGCAGATGTCCTTGCTGACAACCCTGGGAATACACCAATGTCTCTTGGTTGATAGATCCTACAAGTGACTCGACACCAACACCTCTATTCGTACCTGTTAGGATGTGTTGTAGGTACCTTGAGGCCCATTGACATCACTGGTGGGCCATCTTGCATCGGTTAACGGCATTCATTAATGGCCGGTAATCTGATGATTTCTATTTGTGTTCGACTCCAGAACATTCATTCACACAAACCAGAATTATACCATGAGTTAGAAGCTTTGAAGTTGTTGAAAACATGATTTCAGTTGATCTTTTTCAGGACAGAACAAAAGCTAGGTTCAGGGATCATAATCAGATAATTTGTTGTTATAGACAGAGAGTTTTCTCAGCAGGATATTATTGGTTCAAATTTCCCTGCAGATTCCTGAGTGTTTCACCAGTACCAGTCAGTACCAGCGCAGAGTTCATCAGTTACAGTGGTCATCAGAAATACCAGAGCAATTACAATTTTCTCGCCTTCAGATCCAGACTCGACTTCAAAAAGAAAATTCTACAGCAAGAATTGTAGAACAAAAGGGGATAGGTAATTTAACTCAAGTATGCTTAGTTCATGTTAATTTATTGTATTAATTTGCATATTAATAGTTTGAACTAAGGATAACTTGTTTACCCCATAATGTTTAATCATACCCACGACTTGTACCTAATGAATCAACCCACCTCAACATTTCATAACATAAAAACGCACGACATCACCGGAGCTGAGTTCGACATGACTCGCATAAGACAACATTCTACATTCATGTACGGATATCATCATTCTCCTACACACCATCGATCCCCACGACAATTCAAATGATCTCCTATGATTTTTCTCCTGACTACATCCTTCATTACATTCTCCTCCTTCGTCGCCCTCGTCCAACTTTCGTTGCACACCTATAGACCTTCCCTGTGATATCAAGTGGAACCATGGTGGCAAATCGCCATGAACCGGAGACGTATGCAGACCTAGAGGCCCTTCCAGAGTATGAGGCAACCAGAGATATTTTTAAGAAAGCAAGTTGGGAGCCGTTTCTGAAGAAATTCGATGGATATAATGATGAAATTACGCTTCAGTTTGCTCTGCATTTTGAGCGTGGGTTCGCTAAAGTGGGCGAGCTTGAGTTCGAAGTCACGGAGAAATTTATTTCAGAAGCAATTCAACTGCCCACCACGGGTCAGAGGTGGACAAAGGGACAGCATGTTGACAAAAAGCTCTGTACGCAGCTTTTGAAACCACAGTACCGGGAAACATAGTGGTCCGAGGGAACATCGCGGTCATGGTTGGAACCACAGTGGGCTCAATTGTTAGCCATCCTCCAACGTTACCTCACGTGTGAAGGACGATATACCATCGTATTTCCCTACCATGCCCGAATCCTGTTACACTTCAAAGGTAATCATCTGCTGAACATACCTTTCTTTCTGTTGAAAAGTTTAAAAAAGATGGTCGAACAGGTACGAAAGGCCAAAGATTTTTGTGGAAGTCTATTTCATTTCGGTCTTGTTAAGATTTTGATTAAGTCTGCACTATCCAAGAAGCAAGAAACTTGGGATATGTTCACTATAAAAACCCTAGCCTCTACCAAGTCTAGAGATAGGAGTGTTAAGCCTGCTCCCCCACAGAAGAAGTTGAACGCTAGGAAAAAGAGGGTTAAAACCCCAACCAAAGTCTGTGCTAAACCTAAGGACATACCCGATAGCACCATTGAAGCCAGTACTGGAGACCCTGATTTAGAACATTCATTTGATGCTCATGGGTCTGATGGAGTGGATACCAATAATGAGACTGTGAAGAATACTGCTCCTATAGAGGCACATGTTGAAATCCCGAGCTCTTCCCTAGCTGCTAAGAACATAATTGATGTGGAAAAACTGGCAAAGTTGACTGACAAACCTAGGAGAAATCCAAAACGAAAATGTAAAAGCACATTGTCAGGTATGGATAACTCTGTGCCCAGTTACCCACCACAGGAGAGGTTAGAAAGTGTGGCTGATCATGAGGAGGCTCCAGAGCCCTCTAAAATGACTTGGACTCTATCCCAATTAATTTGAAAGACTCCTAAAGTGGATCGGCAGGCTACTGTGCCCAAAGGAATTGAGCAAAATGAGCCAATTCGAGTACCAACAGGTACCCCTGCTCGGATACAAAGAGAGTTCACTCCTGAACTTAGTCCAATTGACAACCCCGATCCAGTTGACACCTTTGAACTCAGTCCAGATCATCCAGATCCAGTTGAAACCTATGAACGAAGTCTGGGTGAATTCACTCCTGAACTCAGTCCAGATCATAATTCCGATAGAGTTCGCACCCCTGCTCAAAGTCCAGACGAGTTTACTCATGCATCCAGTCCTCAAGCACAGCCAGGACAAGATAAAATATTTGAAACTTACTATGAAATTTCCTCCAGTCGATCCTTGAAACCAATGGTAGCCAGACTAGAAAGCAGGAATAACAGGTTGAAGGAAAAGCTACAGGAATACACTATATTGGACCAGCATATCAAAACTGAGAATGAACTCATGAAAGTTAGGATAAGTCATTTCTTGTCTAAAATTGAAAGATTAAAACGAAGGAATAAGGATCTTTTCCAAAGGAACAAGAAACTACAGAAGACTACCAGAAAGCACATTATAATCAACTGAGTCCTCAAGAAAGAAATCAGAAATATGAAGAAACAGGAGAGGTTACAAATGTTGGTTGCAGCTGCTGCAATGCTCTGATTGCTATCAGTCTTTGACTTTTTTGTTGCCTGAGGACAGGCAAAGACTTCAGTTTGGGGGCATGTAGGTCTCCAGTTTTGATCATGTTTTTGCCTATATTATATCACAAAGACCTCCATTTCCATACCCAGTACCACTCCCTTTTGGCCTTGTTATGACATACTTGACATCTCTTTACCACTCAATGGGGTTACTCAAGGTATTTTTACGTTTCAAGTTATTTTTATGTATTTTGATGCTTTAAATTAATATTGAAACTAATATGGCTTGAGTTAGGTACTATTTCTATTTTAAAACAGGATTTGCCAGTACCAGGTACCAGCTCGTACCCCGTGGAGATACCAACGAAGCTGCTAAAGATTCGCGCGTTATGGCCAGAGTGGGAGACAGTGCGAAATACATGACAGATGGAGTCATCACTCATATGATGATTGAAGGAACAATTATAGACCTGAGTTGTTAATACTTCATGATTCACACTTCATGACACTACGTGTCACAAAGATGTGAAGACCGTTTTTTTAACTAATTACGAGTTAATTTCGGATCTGGGATCCGTTTGAATTAATGTATTTTTGCTCTAAACTGTTATGGAGGGATGATCTATATAAACAGAAGATCACTCCTAAGAACCGTTAGATTATGTTATGTTATGATACACATTTCTGAATACAATTTGCTGTTGCGTTATGTTACTTTACTATCATACGATTTGAGTTATTTTCCCGGAGTAAATGGAGCGTGAAGCATGGTTAGTGTTTGCGTAGAATGATTGAGTAGTTCTGATTCTTTCTTTCAGTGATTGTACCTTTTGGTTGGGCCCGCCAAACAGGTTCAAGTCGCTGCTTTTCTCTGCATTAAATTTAGTTTATTTCAGTATCGTAGTAATTGCATGCATGTTAGTTTATTGAGTTTTGGAATTAACTTGTTCAAATTCTTGCTTGATTATTCTTCAACTGTATCATTTTCAGCATATTAATATCTTCTACGTTGATGAGTATTGAAAGTATGGTTGATTCCTGTAGAGTTTAGAGCATGAACTAGGTTTGCTTCGTTTCCATTTTTCAATCTGAACATAACTTAGAGTTTGAATGTACTTTGTTTTGGTTACGATAGTTAGTTACTCTGCTTTGTTAGATAGTTAGGCTACTCTGCTTAGTTAGGATAGTTAGGTTGCAATTAAATTAGAGGAAGCTTCTGGTACCAGTAGGGTAAGTAGGATATTTCTTTGTTTTCCTGTGTGGATAAATTTAGATTTATTTTCGAGGCTTAGATTAAAAGAATTTTAGGAAATACTCTTTCTGTTATGGTTTAGATAGAGACAATGATGATTAGATGATTAAAGATAGTGGTAGATAGTCGTGAGAAATCACATTTTGAGTAGAAATAGAAGCACCAGCATTTAAGCATGGGATTGTTTTCTGTTGATGAATTAAATAGGAGATGATAAGTTTCAGGATAGTCATTAGGATTCAGTTTCTCAGAGTGAGTTTGTGTTTTCTTCTAAAGATAGTTTTTAGATAGGTATTAGAATCTTACTCACACATACAGTGTAGCAGCTCTAAGTTTACTTGCCCTGGTTTGACAATTCAGTGTTTCGGGTCATTAAAATCTTTAATATCGCAGCCTGACAAAGTGCATAAAAGAAAGATGGAGTGACTATGAATGGTTGGTTGTTCTGAATGAAAAATGAGTTGAACTGTAAGAAAGGGAAAATTACAGTATGCGTAGTGTGAGATAAAACTCAGTGATGAGTAACAGATGTTGAATAGACAGAAGCAAGAGCAAAATTGCAGAACAGCTTGAAGCAGAGAAGAATTGCAGAACAAATAGAAGCATAGAAGAATTACAGGGCAGAAGAGAAGTGGTAAGAATTGAAACACCTGCGTTTTGGGTTATTCAATCATTTTACTTATAATCAGGGAGGTAGGGTGGTGCTAGGGAGGATTGTGGTCCTTTGATATTCGAGTTGGTGCTTGAATATTGGGAGTTGTAGATTCCATCTAGTTGTGGCTATAAAACATGGTGGCAGGGTGGTGCTTGGGAAAACACAGAGTTTTTTGTATGCAAGTTGGTGCTTGTATAAGTGGAAGTAGGTGCTTCCACTCAGTCGGTGCTGGAACACTCAAGGAGTCGGTGCTTCCTTCTAGTCGGTGCTAGAGAAACCAGAGAGTTGGTGCTCTCAACAAGTTGGAGCTTGTAAAACAGAGGTAGTAGCCTCACTTTGAGTTGGTTCTCAAACATAGATGATGTACAGAACTTAAAAGACTGCCTATCATTTCGAAGAAGAAGAGGTTTTCTCCCTTTATGGGTTTCCTCGTGAAAATCTGTCTTTGTGCATATCTTATGTGTGATTGATGCTCATTATTTATGTTGTTCATATGATGTATAATATTGATGGTCACTTGATGAAAGATTAAAAATGGTTTGATAGACTTAAAATTGTTTAATCACAGTAACAACTGATTCAACCCCCTCTCAGTTGTCTTAGTAATTTCAACAGACCGGTATGGAAACAGGAACAACGATGGGTCCACGTCCGGGAACATGAACAACAAGAGGTTTAGGTGGCCTTCTGAATTTTCAGTCATTTGTCTCCAATAGACAGGAAGGTATTGTCTTGTTCCTTATTCTGTGTTTTTTTCTTGTCCGCTATGGAAATGACAATAAATTCAACACACATAAAAATTGGGCAAGAGGTACCCATCTCAGGTGAAACAAACCATTTAGTTCAAGTGAAAATTATCTCTTCAAGAAAAGCAAGGAACTGGGTTTGGGTCAATTCCCAACAATTTCGGGGTATTTTAAAACGCAAAGATGCTTGTCTAAAATGGGAACATACAAGGAAAAAATTGTCCCTCCATAATAAACTTTCAAACAAGCCTCTTTTGCAAAGGTGTAACAACAACAGAACTAAATACAATAGTGACTATGTGTTGTACAGTACCACATCCACACCTCTCATATGGTCACCTGACCTGTATGTGCAAGAGTTATTAAATGCCAAGAGGAGATTAGAGGTTTTGGAAGTCAAAGGGCATGAGAGAGACCTTAAAATCCAACTATTGACAACAGAAAATCAGGACTTAATAGAAAACAATAAGGTTTTAATAGTTCAAGTGACAATGTTTCAAGAATCCCTTTTGGAAGCAAAGGTTGAATGGAAAGGTTTGAAGGATGCCGGGAAAATTAAGGAAGATTTTGTAGTGGAAATTAGAGAGGTGATGAACTCTAAAACACCCAAAGTTGAAGGGAAAACAAGTGAACAAGCATACACCCATGGATTGAAAGCAAGGGATGAAGAGAAAAGAGATTTTACAAAAAATTCCAAAACATCCAAATCTTCGAAGCTTAGCAATTACACACTATAACCTCAATTTAACCAAGACCTTTTTTTGATGGTGCATGTGAATATGACAAAAACAAAGACTTGGATAATTAAGAGCAATAACAAATAACACAAGAATACAAACCATCAACCAATTGTACACAAGAATTTGATAATGGAGTTCGACAATCTCGCCTACGTCTCCGGGCCTTTATCTTCGGTGAGGGAGGCTTTCTCTATTAAATATTTAATGCTTTACAATCTGCATTCAAATTACATCATATAGGGCATCTGACAGACTATTTTTATTATTCTCTGTCTTAGAAACCTAACGCAATAGACGACACTGAAATCGGAGTAATAAAACTCCTGGAAACTGCCTCCAAAGCTCAGCTACTTGCATTGCTCAAGATTACTTGACCTTGGCTTCAATCTTATTTGCTGCTTCTTGCTTGTCTAAAACCTCTCAATGACTTATTTAATATAGCCATGAGGTAGAGGGATCAAATCCCAACATCCCACTTTTCGTGGCACTCAATTTGCCCCAATATCTACCAAGATATGGCAAAATAACCAAAAGTTGCCCAAAAATTAGTGAGAAAATCACTAAACTATAGGTAAAAAACCCATTTTAGTTTTAATATGGGTATAAGCCCCCATAATAGGCGCGCAGCCCCCTTAAATCGGTCACATGTAATAACCTTTGGATAAGCCCAAAACCGTAGGGCTAGCGGCAACCTGTTACAACTCCCACGCGCTTCGGTCGTATGTGGTTTACACAATCCGTGGTTTGGGGCTTAGCCCCAGTCCTTTTCGCCCCCATTAAACACTTTACAACACTTTAAATAAAAGTTTGTAGACTTTTAATAACAAGTCGTATGGTGGCACATTGGCATACAACTTATTCCCAAGTCGTAGCCTACCTTGGAGGTCACGAGTTCAAAACTCGTGGAGACCATAATTTTTTATAACATACAATCAAATGAGCCAACCACATGGTGCCACGTGGCAACCCAAGTCTGGGCCACGTGGCACATCTCGGTGCTGCCATGTGTCCTACTGACATCATGCTGACGTCCTCTGCCACCTGTCCTACTAATGTACTGCTGACATTAGCAGTACGGACTATTGACTTTGACTTTGACTTTTTGTTAGTTTGACCTAAACTTCAGATCGCAATATCAGGAGCATACGACGTCTGTTTGAGCCCGTTCAAGTTGTGTTGGGTTCGTATTGACGAGGCCTTCGCACACGTTCGTTTTGATGTCATTCTAAGAATACTGATTTTTAGGCTTTTCTGAGCCATGTCAAGCTCCTGGATCCAAATATGGATCACGCCTTCCCACTAAGGACCTTTTGGACCCCAAAAGTTTTATTACATCAATTGAATCTATCCTTACATCAATAAACTAATGACAAACAGCCTAGAATTAACATTAATTAGACTTAATAAGTGATTCCATAACTCAAATCACTTTTATTACATCAATGACAATGACACTGACTCAATTTAAATATAGGGCATAAAATTTGCCCAGTTCCAATCAGATGACCCATCTCCTGCCAATGAAGTGTCGTGGTCATTCCTCTGCTTCTCTGCAGCATCCGCCTGTTGTCCTCTTGCAGCATCCTTCTGCTCCTCGACAGCGTCCTTCTGTTCCTTTGCAACATCAATCTTTTACTCAAGCCCTTTAGGCTTTGTTGAGCGTCGCAACTCTGGATGCAACCTCCAATAGCTATCCTCACAATGTCCTCTCTTCTGACAATGTGAGCAAGAGTTTCTTGCTCAAAGAAACTTGATGGAATTGTGCCCTGATTGAGTCGAATCCCCCTTGGATTTCTCTGACTCCTGCCCTGGCTGCACTGACTTTGCTAGCAGATTATTTTTTACCTACAGTGTCGCATCATCGCGTCTTGGTGTACTTATTGTCGCCATGATTTTTCTTCCATATACTTTCTGTTCCCAACAGTCTGCAACACAATGGTTATTGTTCCTACAAAACGTGCATGGAATCATTTTCCTGATAAAGTTCATGACTCTAGCATGCTCATCAGTAAAGGTGGGCGAAGGTGATTTATACCTTTTAACCTATTTACCTTTCTTTCGTGACTCACTGTTTGTATTGTTGCTGACTCGAGCTGCCTGTTTGCCTTGCCGAGTCTGAAACCATTTTGGTATCAATTCTGGATGCCACTTCCAACAGTGGTCAACATCGTGTCCGAACTTTTGACAGTGTGTGCAGTGAATCACTGGACTCTCGTCCTCAAAAGATCCTCCTACATATCCCAATCCTTCCCGAAGTGGACGCTCATGCACTTCAATTGGCTCGGCTCTGCCTTGGCCATATTTTCCAAGGCCTTGCCCCTTCTGGTATCCAAACTTCAATAGCATTCTCATACCAACTCCTTTGGTATGTTTCTCAAATGTTTCTATCTCTGGATGGTTGGACTCCACTTCCTGATTAACTACAGGTCAGGCTGGAGTGTAATCAATGCTTTCTACTGGCAAAGAGAATGTGCCAAGGGCCTCTCCTATTGACTGCTCCTCAACCGGAGTAGCAGGAGTATATGAATCCTCCTCATCTAATTGCCTTCGGAATGGATGAGTTTCGTCATCCCTAACAGGGCTTGGGCTTCTAGCTGAAGGACGTCCTCCAACTTGCCTTGCTTCCATTGCCAACATCAACGTTCGCATTCTTTCCCTGTCTTCCTCGATAATCTGCACCAATCTTTGCAATTCAGCATTCTTTTGTTGTATGGCTTGGTTGATCTCCTCGATCTCCTGGAGTCTAGCTCTCTTCAATCTTTTTCCCATGTTCACAGTTCCTTCAAATGTCAGCCTGCTCTGATACCACTTGATCCAAATCTTCAAAGCTTAGCAATTACACACTATAACCTCAATTTAATCAAGACCTTTTTCTGACGGTGCATGTGAATATGACAACAACAAAGACTTGGATAATTAAGATCAATAACAAATAACACAAGAATGCAAACCATCAACCGATTGTACACAAGAATTTGATAACGGAATTCGGCAATCTCGCCTACGTCTCTAGGCCTTTGTCTTTAGTGAGGGAGGCTTTCTCTATTAAATATTCAATTCTTTACAATATGCATTCAAATTACATCATATAGGGCATCTGACTGACTATTTGTATTATGCTCTGTCTCAGAAACCTGACACAACAGACGACACTGAAATCAGAGTAATAAAACTCCTGGAAACAGCCTCCAAAGCTCAACTACTTACACTGCTCAAGACTACTTGACCTTGGCTTCAAGCTTCTTTGTTGATTCTTGCTTGTCTAAAACCTCTCAATGACTTAGTTTATATAGCCATGAGGTAGAGGGATCAAATCCCAACATCCCACTTTTCGTGGCACTCAATTTGCCCCAATATCCACCAAGATATGGAAAAATAACCAAAAACTGCCCAAAAATTAGTGAGAAAATCACTAAACTATAGGTAAAAAACCCATTTTAGTTTTAATATGGGTATAAGCCCCCATAATAGGCACGCAACCCCCTTAAATTGGTCACATGTAACAACCTTTGGATAAGACCGAAACCATAGGGCTAGCGCCAACCTGTTACAACTTTCACCCGCTCCGGTCGTATGTGGTTTACACAATCCGTGGGTTGGGGCTTAGCCCCAGTCCTTTTCGCCCCCATTAAACACTTTACAACACTTTAAATAAAATTTTGTAGACTTGTAATAGCAAGTCGTATGGTGGCACATTGGCATACAACTTATTCCCAAGTCGTAGCCTACCTTGGAGGTCACGAGTTCAAAACTCGTGGAGACCATAATTTTTTATAACATACAGTCAAATGAGCCAACCACCTAGTGCCACGTGGCAGCCCAAGTCTGGGCCACATGGCACCTCCTTACTCGCTAGATTGATCCCACTTGTCAATCAATTATTTGACCATGTGTCAACTCTGTACCTTCCCTGTCAGCAATTGGCCACGTAAGCACACATGCCATGTCATCATCGTACCTACCACGTGTCATGTTGTACAGACTACCACGTGTCCAACTTTTATTGGTCCAAATCAGCCCCTAAAAATGCCAAAAATGATTGTCGTGTGGCACGTCCTGGTGACATCATGTTGATGTCCTCTGCCACATGTCCTGCTGACGTACTACCAATGTCAGTAGTACGGACTGTTGACTTTGACTTTGACTTTTTGCCAGTTTGACCTGAACTTCATATCGTGATATCAGGAGCATACGATGTATGTTTGATCCCGTTCAAGTTGCGTTGGGTTCATATTGACGAGGCCTTTGCACATGTCTGTTTTGAAATCATTATGAGAATATTGATTTTTAGGCTTTTTTGAGCCCTATCAAGCTCCTGGATCCAAATTTGGATCAGGGCACAAGTCATAAGCAATTCTACTCATATGGAAAAATAAACACACAACCAGGGGGGCGACATGCAAGGTAGAGAAAACAAGGAAGGACAAGGTAGAGCAACAAACATAATTATCAAAGGTGTGAGAGACTATGGAAAAAATGAGTGTACTCTCGATCTTACAAGTGAATTTTTGAAGGACAAGTTGCTTTGGCAAGGTTGAATTTGCCAACCATGGAGGGTGGGTAAGCCTAGTGGCGAGAGAGTTAGGCCCATAAAAATCATCATGTCAAGCATACGCGCCAAGCAAATTCTCCTAGGCAAGAAGCAACTCTTGAGAGGCTCTCTCATTTTTCTAGACAAAGACTTAGGTCAAGACTTAATTCAAATCCATGAACAACATCCCAATCGAGAGCACCAGAGAGCAGCATCCATGAGGAATATCATCAGAGGGAAAATTGTTATCGATTCACGAGGAAGAGAAAGCGTCGGGAGTGGAGCTACGAGTGTGTCTGTGAAGGTGTGGTGGGTCATCCTAGTCGAGAGTGGACAACAATAGGTCTGGGAATAGGAACAACGATGGGTCCAGGTTTGGGAACAAAAACAACAAGAGGTTTAGGTGGGATCCCGAATTTTCAGTCCTTTGTCTCCAATAAACATGCAGGTATTGTCTTGTTCCTTATTCTATGTTTTTTTCTTATCCTCTATGGCAATGACAATACATTCAACACACATAAAAAATGGGCAAGAGGTACCCATCTCGGGTGAAACAAACCATTTAGGTCAAGTGAAAATTGTCTCTTCAAGCAAAGCAGGGAAGTGGGTTTGGGTCAAGGCTAAACAGTTTCAGGGTATTTTAAAACATAGATTTGCTCGTCTAAAATGGGAACAGACAAGGAAAAAATTTTCCCTCCGTAATAAACTTTCAAATAAGACTCTTTTGCAAAGGTGTAACAAGAAAAGAACTAAAGACAACAGTGACTATGCATTGTACAGTCCCACATCCACACCTCTCACATGGTCACCTGACCTGTATGTGAAAGAGTTACTAAATGCTAAGAGGAGATTGGAGGTTTTGGAAGTCAAAGCGCATGAGAGAGTCCTTCAAATCCAATTATTGACAGTAGAAAATCGAGATTTAACAAAAACCAATAAAGTTTTAACAGTTCAAGTGACAATGTTGCAAGAAGACCTTTTGGAAGTAAAGGTTGAATGGAAAGGTTTGAAGGATGCGAGGAAAATCATGGAAGATTTTGCGGTGGAAATTAGAGAGGTGATGAACTTTAAAACACCCAAAGATGAATGGAAAATAGGTGAACAAGCATACGCCCACGGAGTGAAAGCAACAGATGAAGAGAAAAGAGATTTTACAAAAAATTCCAAAACTTGGGCACAAGTCATTAGCAATTCTGCTCATATGAAAAAAAAAACACACAGCCAGGGGGATGACATGCAAGGTAGAGAAAACGAGGAAAGACAAGGTAGAGCAGAAAACATAATTATCAAAGGTGTGAGAGAGTATCAAAAAAATAAGTGTACTCTCGATCTTATAAATGAATTTTTGAAGGACAAGTTGCTTTGGCAAGGTTGAATTTGCCAAGCATGGAGGGTGGGTAAGCCTAGTGGCGAGAGAGATAGGCCCATAAAATTCATCATTTCAAGCATACGTGACAAGCAAATTCTCCTAGGCAAGAAGCAACTCTTGAGAGGCTCTCACGTTTTTCTAGGCAAAGATTTAACTATTAGATAGCAATAGGAAAGAAGGGAAGAATTGTGAAAGGTTAGGGAAGCAAGGGATGAGGGAAAAAGGGCATGGATGTTCAAAGGAAAATTTGTTATTTCCTTTTTCGGTCCTCATTCTAAAACAAGACAACAAGTTGGTAGCCAAGAAGAGACAACAATTTCATTAGCAGGAAAATATGCAACAAGGCCAGTATGGACAAATAGGGGTAAAGACTCAACTTTGCATCTTGTAGACCAAAAAAAATAACAATAAAATTATTCCCAAGTTTCCTTAATATTAGTTTGTTGGAATTGCAGAGGTTATCCTTGGAGGCGGGGACTTGGGTTAGGACCTATCGCGGAAGATAGGGACATAATTTCTCTATTGGAAACACATGAGCATGAAGGGTGCAAGACACCTCTGTTTGAAGAGTATGTGAAGATGGCAGCGTGGAACAGAGAAACTGAGAATGGTAAAGGACATGGGGGTATCATGGTCTTAGTGAAGAAGAAAAAAAGGTTTTCTCATTCAGTTAGAAAGAGAAGACTCAAATAAACAATTCATTTGGTTTAAAATATCAGAAAATGGTAACTTCATCAGGATTGCAGCATGTTATTTTGCTCCACAAGTTTCAAAAACTTACAAAAATAGGGGGCTTGACCACAAAGACCGCTTTGCAGCCTTAAAAAATGATATTGCAGCGTACTCTCAACTAAGTGAATTCCTTATAGTGGGTGATTTGAATGCTAGGACAACATGTGAAAAAGCTAGTATTCTTAGTTGTAAGGAAGACTGCAAGCACATTTGGCTTACAGAAGAGATAAATCATCAATGGACAAGAGTTTCAAAGGACAACAAATGCTCCAACTTTTTTGGGGAACAATTGTTTACTTTATGTGGGACATTTGACTTAGTCATTTGTAATGGGTTGGCTAGATGGGTGAATTATGGCAATTTCACCTGCAATACCTACAATGGAGCAAGTGCAGTAGACTATGCAAGTTTCTCACATGGCTTGTGTGAGAAAATGGAGGAAGTTTTGATTGGTGAACAATTGTGGGAGTTGAAATGTGATCATAAACCGATCTATTTAATTCTAACTTGGGTTGAACAACAACAACATGGGACTAAAAATCAGCACATTCAGCAACCTCCTTCAAAGGGCAGAATTTTGTTGACTCAAAAAAAAATGTAGCACCTTCAAGATAGCGCTAAAGAGGCTATTTAACAAGCAGAAAATTGCATCCTAGGTCCTTCATAGCCATGAGTTAACAAATTTAATCCAAAGCGCACTTACAGAATGTAAAAGAGAAAAAAATAGGAAATCTAAAACAAGCTGCTTTCCGGTTAATGTTTGGTCTGATGAGGAATGCAAAACAAGAAGGAAAACTTTGAAAGAGTCAAGCCAGAAAGAAATAAACATAAAATCTTACAAGCAAATTGTAAGAAAGAAAAAAGTTGATTTCATGATCTCAATGAGGGAGGAACTAAACTTCTTGGGGAAAAATAACCCCAAGTTATTTTGGAAGGAACTTCAAACGAGAAATAAACAAATTGAAAATAATATCACATCCTATCAATGGTTTGAGTATGCAAAGAAACTTTATGAGCAAGATCCTAAGGTGGACCCCCCTCCCTTGGTCAACACTACTACTAAGCTCTTCATCGTGCAAGAAATTGAGGTGGGTATCAAAAAGTTGGGTGTTGGAAAAACAAAAGATTTAGTTGAAATCTAGGAAGAATATCTAAAGTGGGGTTCAAAAACTCTTGCACCTCACATTATGAAAACTTTCAACAACATCATTCAGCAAGGATTCCCTACAAATTGAACAACGAGCCTAGCAATACCACTTTTCAAGTGTGGGGATGTCAACAATCCCTCCAACTGTAGCACCATAATGATAAACTTCTTGTTTGCGAAGTTATTTGGAAGTATGCTAGAAAATAGAATCAGCAAGTGGATGGAAGAAGTGGATAAGCGTGCTAAAGGGAAAGCAGGTTTTAGACCTAAACACTCAACGATTGATCACGGTATAACTCTAAGGCACATCATTGAAAAAGTGTGGGAGAAAAAGAGGAATCCTTTTGTTTCTTTGTCGATTTCAAAAAATCTTTTGACACGGTCCCTAGAGATGAGCTTTGGCATAGAATGGAGGAACTTGGGGTTCCTATACATCTTAGAGAAGCCATCCATAGGCTATATGAGGAGGTTAAAGTCAAAATCAGAATGCCAACTAGTATCTTCGAAAGTTTTAGGAGCGATATTGGGGTCAAGCAAGGGTGCCCATTGTCCCCTATCCTTTTTGGCTTATATATTGACAAACTTGAAGAGTGGTTAAACTCACAAGAGGGTGATGGTGCTCTTTTGGGTGATTTTGTGATAAGACTTCTTTTGTATGTAGATGACCTTATTATAATTGTTAAATCCACTCTTGGGTTGAAAGAACACTTAATTTCCCTTTAGCTATTTTGTAGTACAGTGGAGATGCAAATCAATACTAGCAAGACGAAAGTGGTGATGTTTTCTAGCAAAAGAAAACATAAGCAACATAAGTTCTACTTTGAAGGCAACACTCTTGAATAAGTGGCAGATTACAAATACGTTGGAATTGACTTCAACAAAAATCTAAGTTGGGGAGGTTGGAAAGCGTTCTATGCTTTGCAAAATAGGTGCAAAGAAGGAGAGTTATGGTATTGGAAGACCATGCAAACTCTCTTTGCAATTTTATTGATCACGGTGGTTCTATATGGTTGTGAAGTGTGGGCCAGCAACACATCTGACTTACAGTGGAAGCAAATTGAGAAGATTCAAAAACACTTGATCACAAACAAGTTTAAAATCAAAAGTTCAGTTCCTTATGATATCATGCTGAGTGAAATGGGGGCTGCTCCTATTGAAGCAATTGCTATGGTGCGTCTCATAAGATATCTAAAAAAATTGAGAAAATGGAAGATAGTCAGTGGCCTAAGGTCGTCTTCAATGATATATTGTGCAAAAGAAAGAAGATGTGAATGAGACGAAATATTAAATGGCTTAGTAAATGGGATATCCACTTGAACAGGTGCCCTACGAACAGTAAAGAGATAAAGGATTTTGTTATTGATAGGTTCCACAAGCGAACTTGGGATAAAGGGATCGAGAGAAAGAAAGAGTATTATAATGAAGTGTTTAGCCCCACATACAATCATCATCAAAAAGCGTGCATAGGGGCCAATATATCTTGAGGAGTCAAAATGCTTATTGCCCAATTAAGAACCAATTCCCATCAACACCATTGTGAAACTAGGAATTGGAAAAGACCAAAAGAAGCTTGGGAAGAAAGGGTGTGTGTGTTCTACACCTTCGGAAAAGTGGAAATAGAAAAACATTTCATTTTAGAGTGTGAAGCCTTCAAAGACAGTAGGGACAACTATATAAGTATCTTGACTGCTAGCTCTTGGAATAACTTATTCGGCGAGAGGATAGTGGAGAAATTAGGGGAGCTCATCATCAAGTTGAATAGGAAAAGGGTTGAACTGCAAAAATCAAAGTGTGAGGCAGTCTGTCCCATAGGCTATTGTTAGCCTCGTGGATGTTAAAATCATTTTCTTTCTTTCTTTCTTTCATCTCATGTACATAGAAGTCACGTCATCTCTTGTGTAGAAAAGTCTACCCGCTTTACTTCCGACACATCCGGTTATCATCTCTTGTGTGAAGACATCTACCCTCTTTGCTTCCGAAACATCCTTAGTATACTCACTTTGATTCTGGCACATCCTCACATCCTAACCTGTGCACACTTTAACATTGCTTCCTGCACATCCTAAATGTGAGAACTCTACCCGCTTTGCTTTCCGTGCATCCCAACCTCCAAACACTTTGCATTAGCTTCCCACACATCCTAACCTCACCACAACATTTTACATTTCTCCCCATTGCTTCCCACACATCCTAACCTCAGAACATCTATACCTATGCACAATCCATTTTTCCTTGTTTTATTATATTTTTACTAAGTTTTACTCCACATTGAACACTTTGTTTTTTTTCTTATTTTTATAAAGTTTTATGCTAAATGGTTTTACTTTATTTTTATCATTCTCCTCTTGGCATAAACAATAATGATATTTTTCTTTGTTATATGAACTAGCACAACCACATTATTGAGAGTAGTGATGGGCATCATTTTCCACTTCAAATTAATACATCAATTTTCCTATATCAAGTATCTTAAATAATTTGTTTGCAATTAAAATATCTCAATAGAATAAAAATATAATGTAAAAATTAAAGTTACATAACATTACATTGTTTGTTAAAGGTGAAAATGAATATTTTACAATGTAGGAAATATGAACATGTATGTTTGTAAAGAAAAATGGGAACATGTATTTTTGGAAACCAAATAGTGGATGCCTCTTGCATGGAAAATATGTACAAAAAATGGACGCCTCTTGCATGTAAAATCTATACGATGAGGGCAAGGTTTTAGTTAAGAAACACAGAAACAACATAACATAATTTAGAAGAATGAAATCGTCTTCATATGAGCACAATAATGAAATCATTGACAACAAGGAGAGATGCAGAGCAGCAAGTCCCTGTCGTTAGGGAAGGGATGCATGGGCGACGCTGAGCCGAGGATCCCAACGAGGCAAAGATGAAAGATGAAGATGTTGATGAACTTTTCAAACAACATGTTGGAGCACAAGAGCATGGAGTCTATCTCGTTCGGAGGAAAATGAAGCTCTCTCTTAGCAACGCAAAGTGACTTGATTGGTTTTAAAACAACTCCTTGTCGAGCATCGATCGTGAGTCTCGAGGTTGAAGCAAGTGACCCCTGGAAACTCATTAACAGAATGGGCATGCATCCACCCTCTTTGGTATTGTTGGGGTATGTAATTACTAACAACGTTTTTACATAGCCTTTGCAAGCAACAATGGTTGCATGGTTGGCATATAATAATGTAAGATTCAAAATAGACTCTACAGTTTGTTGTCTGTATGTAATCATCTGTTATTTTTATAATTCCAAGAGAAAGAGAAGCCTGGAATCTCCATACAAGGGTCTTTGCAGAGCATAAACTCTCTGTCTGTAGGGAACTGCTTCCAATGCTTATTGCTTGTAGGAGACTGCTTCTTCTGCCATTTCTTGTTGCTTGTAGGGGACTGAGACTACTGCCATTTCTTGATATCTACTTTTTTTTTGGTTGGATGTAGCTAAGACAAAGCTATGTTCTATTTTATTGAAGCTTTGTTTCAATCATTTCTTAGGGAAGGCCTCGATTGTCTGCCCCAACGCGTTTTTCCAGTCAGAAGTTTCCACAGGAAGAAACAAAGGACATGATGACCGAGATAACGAACCATCAACATAAAATACAGGGAACAAGAACATGGCTACTCCATATTCTTTCTTTCCATAAAGTTTCAGGTTTTGTACTTTTCTAATTTTATTATGAAATTTGTGAATTTGTTTTTATTTGAAAAAGGATGATTTTCTTATTAAAAAATTATATTTTTGTTTTTTGAAATTAATGATTTAATTATATTATTTACGGTCTGAGTGGGCCTTCTTAAGAGGTCACATGTTCAACCGTGAGGAGTTTTTCACTGTTGGGCAAAGTTCAATTCTAGTGAGGGTTTCACCTGGAACCATGAAGACACCTTGAGGTAGTGATCAAACATAATGACTTACTACGTGTTTGCACACTGTGATACTACCAATACATATGGAAGCATACTTGTGAAATTTCCATTTTATGAATTTTATGACAGATTCTACGTCGTTGAAGATCAAACCGGTGGACATGGGGCCAAAATTAGTGTTAATTTGGTTGCAAGGCACGCCCAATTACAATATTTGAATGAAAGAGAAAGATCGAAGCAGGTTATGGTCATAAGAACTGGTGGTTGCTGACGAACGTTTGCCCGGCTTTCCAATTTGTAGGGACAACGTTGGTGAATGTGATTGTTTGTTGATGTTCTCTTCATGTAGTTATGCGGAAGGGTATACTTCGGCCATTCAAGTTAGCGTTATTTTTCCAATTGGCTCCCCATTTTATTTGCATTTCTTTCCATGCAGGCGAGCGTGAGCCCTTGATCCACACACTATGTTTACAATTACCAGCTGATCATGCAGGCGAGCGTGAGCCCTTGATCCACACACTATGTTTACAATTACCAGCTCATAAAACTAGTATTGAAAAAAATAGCATAGTGTCATCGTAAGATACATTTTTTTTTATAGTTAATTAGGATAAATATATTATGTACACAGTACAATATGTCTTTGATGCAGAATCGAAGTAGCAAAACATGACTCAGAGGCATCTTCATCTTCAGCACGGTCTTCTCTTAAAAACTCAAGGGATAAATGGTGTTGTAAATATTTCCAGATCATAATTGTGCCCAGAGAGTCTATCTTCTTTATACCCTAGGAACTAGAGATGCACAATGTGTGTGAATAGAGGTAAGTTGGTCCATGGACATGTCTGTGATTATATTAGTATAAAATTATTGTAATTTCAGATTTATTAAGATTGAAATGAAAAGAAAATAAAGCTTTAAATAAATTCTCATTAAATTACATTTATATTAATTTTTCTAATTTATCATAATAAAAAAATTCATTTCTTTAATTTAATTAATGTGCCACTTGCAACATGAGGAGATTAATTTAAAACATTAAAGTGACAAATATTTTAATTAAATTTTTTATGAAAAGTATAAACATTGAAAAGGATAAAAGGTTGGGAGTGGTAGACTTACACTTTTCGTTTTCTCTAGGGTTGAATGCAACATCACACGTTTTTTCCACGGTAAAGTTTTTTGTTTTTTTCACGGTGAAGTTGTAAGAATAGGTTTGAAGATGTCTCTCTCCTCTGGTTACTATCAGATTAAGCTTTGGTTTCGTGTTGGAGCTAGGAAGTATTCTCATGTAGACAGGGAACCACCAAGGATAATTGTACATGGATATCAATCGTGTGCTCAAGCGGCAGAAATAGTGCACTAGTTGTGAGAATGCGAACTCTACAACATAAATGCCTAACTTCTCTCTTGAGCATCATTACCTACTTTCTCCAAATGTAAACCACTCAATGCTATGGTTTGTATCATCGAGAAAGCCACATTGCATGAATCTTTGCAACACGAACCTTTGGGCATCCTTCCATGCCTTGGTGTTCCTTCCCATTGCCCAAACATTCACCTAAATGCTCATGTTTCATGGAATTTCATATCTTAATGCTGCCTTGGTGTTCCTTCCCATTGCCCAAACATTCACCTAAATGCTCATGTTTCATGGAATTTCATATATTAATGCTTGGCAGGATTCCACAAGTAAATGCATCTCATTGTGATTCCACAAGTAATGATTTCACAAGTAAATGCATCTCATTGTCTTTCTTTTCTTGTTTCCTTTTCAATCCAGTAAACTAATTTACTATTCAAAGAGCACAACATGGAAATTCCATGGAAATTCTTTTTAATTATCATTAGTATATTTTCATTGAATTCATGAACATAATAATACTGTTCAAAGAGCACAACATGGAAATTCCCTTTAATTATCATTAGTACATTTTCATTGAATTCATGAACATAGTAACAGTGGATTAAAGATGAACAATTGCATTCACTGACATAGTAATTAAAAACGAACATAGTAAAGGTGGATTAAAGATGAACAATTGCATTAGTTTGGAAAACATTACAATAAAATAATAGATTGGTGAGTTTTAAAAATGGGGTTCTTATAGATTTATACTATTTTTTTAGCTTGGAACAAAAATTGTATATTAATTGTATATTTCATTTAAAATGAAAGGAGATACATTTTGAAGATGTTTGAAGCAGTGTGAGGAAAAATTTAAAAAAAAAATTATCCGAATACTTAAAAACAAAACAAAATTAAGTATAGAACCGAATACTTGAAAAACAAAACAAAATTAAGTATAGAACCAATTATAAAACAAATTAGGTGCTTCCACCTATGGTAGAAAATAGCTTTCAAGATAGATCAAATTCAAGAGAAATCACATCTAAACAATCTACAGAAAATAACAAAAACAACAATCAATTGTGAGACTTCATTTCTCTATTTATCAATGCATTCATGTTAAGTTTGTAGTAGTATAAACTTAAACATGTGAATTTTTATATGTTTTTCTAATGCAATTAGCAATCACTTATGCATTCTTGTTATATGATTAAAATTACTTACATTTGAAATATCTCAGTATTTTTTATTCCTCGTGGTTTTGAAATGCCCATTAGCACTCCACTGTGAAATTTCGAATAACTTGCTTTTATAAATTTGGATAGATGGAAAACAACTTGCTTTCATATGTATGTCATAAATTGTCAAACCAACAAATGAGAATTTCACATTTATAATGGATAGAGTTTCCATGGAAACTAGCCAAGAAAGTATTATTATGCAAACCAAACATTTAATATTAGAGAAGTAATGCTAGGCTTAATTCTAGCATTACTTCACTTTAGAGAAAATTATTAAGTAAGATTTGTTTTAATCTAAGGTTTAGATGCATAATGTGGATCTATGCCTGGGGAAGAGGCCAAATAAGACCTTATAATCAAAAGTTTGGATAAAAAAAATCGAAATCCAAATTAGAAAATTGTATGAATCTCAACCTCAGCCCCAAGGGCAGGCACTAATAATAATGAACAACTATCTATTTTGTCAATTATATGGCTCCCAATGTGCAAATGCACTTGGTTCCGTAGACGAGCCATCCTTTCATTTGCGATGAAAAAGGTTGAGTGAAATCTGTTATACTATGCATGCATTTTGTGAATAGCTTAATATACCTCTATATATCAATGCTGGACTAATCAATGGTGCAAACCAGAGAATGATCGTGCCCAATTAAATCTGGCATTCTTTTCCAATAACTATATTAAAACATTTAAACAAAAATACATTAAACACTATAGCGTGCATTAACACATACATTAAAGTTTCCAATAACAATTTAACCTATATCTAGATGTCTAGGTTGGCTGAAGCTGATTCCAATTTTTTATGATTCCAAAATTTTCAAATAATCTTCTTTACATTGAAAAGTTGGCCTGCTCACGATATGATATTGCCATACACTGATCCAACGATCCTCTAGAAGAAGTGATAAAGCGATCCAGGGTCCATTGATGCAGCGGATTCTATATGCAACAATCCAGTTCAACGATCCTTCGATACAACAGTGATCCAGGGGTTTTGATTTCTACAACACGTTCTATATGTAGAAGATTCAAATTGCGAAATGGCCCGCCCACACATAATGGAAATGCAGATAATTGGAACTGTCAGTGCAACCCGCACCATCCAAACAAAGCAAACACCTAGACGTCATTATTTTATGCCAATTCAATATAAGGAAAAAACTGTGTAAAATGAAAAAATAATGTTTAGATTTTAATTTCTCATAATTATTCATTACTTCATTATTAGGTATAGTAAGTAAATTAGATTACATAATTTATATTACACGACATTTGGAGTTTTGTAAAGGTAACAGGTCCATGGCACCCCACCAAGCAAGCAGTTCAGTTTGACCTCATGTCCTTCATTGGTAGTTTGGTCTCATGTTGGTCATTGGTAATTGGAGCAGAGCCACACACATACATCACAATTTTATTTTTGTTGGAGTTGTATAACTGTTTTATATTTTTTATTTTTTTGTCAGAATCAAAAAAAAAACTTAAATTTACAAGAAATCATAATTTTATGTTTTTTAAATTATATTTTTGAATACAAAACTCAAATTACATAGAATTTAAATGAGAATTGAAATGGGATTAGGATGAAAGATCCCATTAAAGCAATTACCCCATACTATTATTAGCATAAAAGACCTAACCCCGGTATTTGCAACATTTATGTTTGTATTCCGGTCTGGTATTGGATTGCTTGACTTTGAAAGACTTGAGACTTGTTGGCTGCGCGAGATCGAAATAAGAAACATATTTAAACATATTTCTGTAGGAAGATTTCTGATAAAATGTAAAAGTCCATTTAGCTGAGAAACAAAACATATTTCTGCAGGAAGATTTCTGATAAAGTGGAAAATTCCATTTATCTGAGAAACAAAACATATTTCTGCAGGAAGATTTCTGATAAAGTGGAAAATTCCATTTATCTGAGAAACAAAACATATTTCTGTAAGAAGATTTCTGACAAAGTATAAAATTCCATTTAGCTGACAAACAAAACATATTTCTGTAGGAAGATTTCTGATAAAGTATAAAATTCCATTTA
>JASDQU010374084.1:27720-50320 GCA_032191745.1 Picea mariana | reverse complement strand
CAGGATATTATTGGTTCAAATTTCCCTGCAGATTCCTGAGTGTTTCACCAGTACCAGTCAGTACCAGCGCAGAGTTCATCAGTTACAGTGGTCATCAGAAATACCAGAGCAATTACAATTTTCTCGCCTTCAGATCCAGACTCGACTTCAAAAAGAAAATTCTACAGCAAGAATTGTAGAACAAAAGGGGATAGGTAATTTAACTCAAGTATGCTTAGTTCATGTTAATTTATTGTATTAATTTGCATATTAATAGTTTGAACTAAGGATAACTTGTTTACCCCATAATGTTTAATCATACCCACGACTTGTACCTAATGAATCAACCCACCTCAACATTTCATAACATAAAAACGCACGACATCACCGGAGCTGAGTTCGACATGACTCGCATAAGACAACATTCTACATTCATGTACGGATATCATCATTCTCCTACACACCATCGATCCCCACGACAATTCAAATGATCTCCTATGATTTTTCTCCTGACTACATCCTTCATTACATTCTCCTCCTTCGTCGCCCTCGTCCAACTTTCGTTGCACACCTATAGACCTTCCCTGTGATATCAAGTGGAACCATGGTGGCAAATCGCCATGAACCGGAGACGTATGCAGACCTAGAGGCCCTTCCAGAGTATGAGGCAACCAGAGATATTTTTAAGAAAGCAAGTTGGGAGCCGTTTCTGAAGAAATTCGATGGATATAATGATGAAATTACGCTTCAGTTTGCTCTGCATTTTGAGCGTGGGTTCGCTAAAGTGGGCGAGCTTGAGTTCGAAGTCACGGAGAAATTTATTTCAGAAGCAATTCAACTGCCCACCACGGGTCAGAGGTGGACAAAGGGACAGCATGTTGACAAAAAGCTCTGTACGCAGCTTTTGAAACCACAGTACCGGGAAACATAGTGGTCCGAGGGAACATCGCGGTCATGGTTGGAACCACAGTGGGCTCAATTGTTAGCCATCCTCCAACGTTACCTCACGTGTGAAGGACGATATACCATCGTATTTCCCTACCATGCCCGAATCCTGTTACACTTCAAAGGTAATCATCTGCTGAACATACCTTTCTTTCTGTTGAAAAGTTTAAAAAAGATGGTCGAACAGGTACGAAAGGCCAAAGATTTTTGTGGAAGTCTATTTCATTTCGGTCTTGTTAAGATTTTGATTAAGTCTGCACTATCCAAGAAGCAAGAAACTTGGGATATGTTCACTATAAAAACCCTAGCCTCTACCAAGTCTAGAGATAGGAGTGTTAAGCCTGCTCCCCCACAGAAGAAGTTGAACGCTAGGAAAAAGAGGGTTAAAACCCCAACCAAAGTCTGTGCTAAACCTAAGGACATACCCGATAGCACCATTGAAGCCAGTACTGGAGACCCTGATTTAGAACATTCATTTGATGCTCATGGGTCTGATGGAGTGGATACCAATAATGAGACTGTGAAGAATACTGCTCCTATAGAGGCACATGTTGAAATCCCGAGCTCTTCCCTAGCTGCTAAGAACATAATTGATGTGGAAAAACTGGCAAAGTTGACTGACAAACCTAGGAGAAATCCAAAACGAAAATGTAAAAGCACATTGTCAGGTATGGATAACTCTGTGCCCAGTTACCCACCACAGGAGAGGTTAGAAAGTGTGGCTGATCATGAGGAGGCTCCAGAGCCCTCTAAAATGACTTGGACTCTATCCCAATTAATTTGAAAGACTCCTAAAGTGGATCGGCAGGCTACTGTGCCCAAAGGAATTGAGCAAAATGAGCCAATTCGAGTACCAACAGGTACCCCTGCTCGGATACAAAGAGAGTTCACTCCTGAACTTAGTCCAATTGACAACCCCGATCCAGTTGACACCTTTGAACTCAGTCCAGATCATCCAGATCCAGTTGAAACCTATGAACGAAGTCTGGGTGAATTCACTCCTGAACTCAGTCCAGATCATAATTCCGATAGAGTTCGCACCCCTGCTCAAAGTCCAGACGAGTTTACTCATGCATCCAGTCCTCAAGCACAGCCAGGACAAGATAAAATATTTGAAACTTACTATGAAATTTCCTCCAGTCGATCCTTGAAACCAATGGTAGCCAGACTAGAAAGCAGGAATAACAGGTTGAAGGAAAAGCTACAGGAATACACTATATTGGACCAGCATATCAAAACTGAGAATGAACTCATGAAAGTTAGGATAAGTCATTTCTTGTCTAAAATTGAAAGATTAAAACGAAGGAATAAGGATCTTTTCCAAAGGAACAAGAAACTACAGAAGACTACCAGAAAGCACATTATAATCAACTGAGTCCTCAAGAAAGAAATCAGAAATATGAAGAAACAGGAGAGGTTACAAATGTTGGTTGCAGCTGTTGCAATGCTCTGATTGCTATCAGTCTTTGACTTTTTTGTTGCCTGAGGACAGGCAAAGACTTCAGTTTGGGGGCATGTAGGTCTCCAGTTTTGATCATGTTTTTGCCTATATTATATCACAAAGACCTCCATTTCCATACCCAGTACCACTCCCTTTTGGCCTTGTTATGACATACTTGACATCTCTTTACCACTCAATGGGGTTACTCAAGGTATTTTTACGTTTCAAGTTATTTTTATGTATTTTGATGCTTTAAATTAATATTGAAACTAATATGGCTTGAGTTAGGTACTATTTCTATTTTAAAACAGGATTTGCCAGTACCAGGTACCAGCTCGTACCCCGTGGAGATACCAACGAAGCTGCTAAAGATTCGCGCGTTATGGCCAGAGTGGGAGACAGTGCGAAATACATGACAGATGGAGTCATCACTCATATGATGATTGAAGGAACAATTATAGACCTGAGTTGTTAATACTTCATGATTCACACTTCATGACACTACGTGTCACAAAGATGTGAAGACCGTTTTTTTAACTAATTACGAGTTAATTTCGGATCTGGGATCCGTTTGAATTAATGTATTTTTGCTCTAAACTGTTATGGAGGGATGATCTATATAAACAGAAGATCACTCCTAAGAACCGTTAGATTATGTTATGTTATGATACACATTTCTGAATACAATTTGCTGTTGCGTTATGTTACTTTACTATCATACGATTTGAGTTATTTTCCCGGAGTAAATGGAGCGTGAAGCATGGTTAGTGTTTGCGTAGAATGATTGAGTAGTTCTGATTCTTTCTTTCAGTGATTGTACCTTTTGGTTGGGCCCGCCAAACAGGTTCAAGTCGCTGCTTTTCTCTGCATTAAATTTAGTTTATTTCAGTATCGTAGTAATTGCATGCATGTTAGTTTATTGAGTTTTGGAATTAACTTGTTCAAATTCTTGCTTGATTATTCTTCAACTGTATCATTTTCAGCATATTAATATCTTCTACGTTGATGAGTATTGAAAGTATGGTTGATTCCTGTAGAGTTTAGAGCATGAACTAGGTTTGCTTCGTTTCCATTTTTCAATCTGAACATAACTTAGAGTTTGAATGTACTTTGTTTTGGTTACGATAGTTAGTTACTCTGCTTTGTTAGATAGTTAGGCTACTCTGCTTAGTTAGGATAGTTAGGTTGCAATTAAATTAGAGGAAGCTTCTGGTACCAGTAGGGTAAGTAGGATATTTCTTTGTTTTCCTGTGTGGATAAATTTAGATTTATTTTCGAGGCTTAGATTAAAAGAATTTTAGGAAATACTCTTTCTGTTATGGTTTAGATAGAGACAATGATGATTAGATGATTAAAGATAGTGGTAGATAGTCGTGAGAAATCACATTTTGAGTAGAAATAGAAGCACCAGCATTTAAGCATGGGATTGTTTTCTGTTGATGAATTAAATAGGAGATGATAAGTTTCAGGATAGTCATTAGGATTCAGTTTCTCAGAGTGAGTTTGTGTTTTCTTCTAAAGATAGTTTTTAGATAGGTATTAGAATCTTACTCACACATACAGTGTAGCAGCTCTAAGTTTACTTGCCCTGGTTTGACAATTCAGTGTTTCGGGTCATTAAAATCTTTAATATCGCAGCCTGACAAAGTGCATAAAAGAAAGATGGAGTGACTATGAATGGTTGGTTGTTCTGAATGAAAAATGAGTTGAACTGTAAGAAAGGGAAAATTACAGTATGCGTAGTGTGAGATAAAACTCAGTGATGAGTAACAGATGTTGAATAGACAGAAGCAAGAGCAAAATTGCAGAACAGCTTGAAGCAGAGAAGAATTGCAGAACAAATAGAAGCATAGAAGAATTACAGGGCAGAAGAGAAGTGGTAAGAATTGAAACACCTGCGTTTTGGGTTATTCAATCATTTTACTTATAATCAGGGAGGTAGGGTGGTGCTAGGGAGGATTGTGGTCCTTTGATATTCGAGTTGGTGCTTGAATATTGGGAGTTGTAGATTCCATCTAGTTGTGGCTATAAAACATGGTGGCAGGGTGGTGCTTGGGAAAACACAGAGTTTTTTGTATGCAAGTTGGTGCTTGTATAAGTGGAAGTAGGTGCTTCCACTCAGTCGGTGCTGGAACACTCAAGGAGTCGGTGCTTCCTTCTAGTCGGTGCTAGAGAAACCAGAGAGTTGGTGCTCTCAACAAGTTGGAGCTTGTAAAACAGAGGTAGTAGCCTCACTTTGAGTTGGTTCTCAAACATAGATGATGTACAGAACTTAAAAGACTGCCTATCATTTCGAAGAAGAAGAGGTTTTCTCCCTTTATGGGTTTCCTCGTGAAAATCTGTCTTTGTGCATATCTTATGTGTGATTGATGCTCATTATTTATGTTGTTCATATGATGTATAATATTGATGGTCACTTGATGAAAGATTAAAAATGGTTTGATAGACTTAAAATTGTTTAATCACAGTAACAACTGATTCAACCCCCTCTCAGTTGTCTTAGTAATTTCAACAGACCGGTATGGAAACAGGAACAACGATGGGTCCACGTCCGGGAACATGAACAACAAGAGGTTTAGGTGGCCTTCTGAATTTTCAGTCATTTGTCTCCAATAGACAGGAAGGTATTGTCTTGTTCCTTATTCTGTGTTTTTTTCTTGTCCGCTATGGAAATGACAATAAATTCAACACACATAAAAATTGGGCAAGAGGTACCCATCTCAGGTGAAACAAACCATTTAGTTCAAGTGAAAATTATCTCTTCAAGAAAAGCAAGGAACTGGGTTTGGGTCAATTCCCAACAATTTCGGGGTATTTTAAAACGCAAAGATGCTTGTCTAAAATGGGAACATACAAGGAAAAAATTGTCCCTCCATAATAAACTTTCAAACAAGCCTCTTTTGCAAAGGTGTAACAACAACAGAACTAAATACAATAGTGACTATGTGTTGTACAGTACCACATCCACACCTCTCATATGGTCACCTGACCTGTATGTGCAAGAGTTATTAAATGCCAAGAGGAGATTAGAGGTTTTGGAAGTCAAAGGGCATGAGAGAGACCTTAAAATCCAACTATTGACAACAGAAAATCAGGACTTAATAGAAAACAATAAGGTTTTAATAGTTCAAGTGACAATGTTTCAAGAATCCCTTTTGGAAGCAAAGGTTGAATGGAAAGGTTTGAAGGATGCCGGGAAAATTAAGGAAGATTTTGTAGTGGAAATTAGAGAGGTGATGAACTCTAAAACACCCAAAGTTGAAGGGAAAACAAGTGAACAAGCATACACCCATGGATTGAAAGCAAGGGATGAAGAGAAAAGAGATTTTACAAAAAATTCCAAAACATCCAAATCTTCGAAGCTTAGCAATTACACACTATAACCTCAATTTAACCAAGACCTTTTTTTGATGGTGCATGTGAATATGACAAAAACAAAGACTTGGATAATTAAGAGCAATAACAAATAACACAAGAATACAAACCATCAACCAATTGTACACAAGAATTTGATAATGGAGTTCGACAATCTCGCCTACGTCTCCGGGCCTTTATCTTCGGTGAGGGAGGCTTTCTCTATTAAATATTTAATGCTTTACAATCTGCATTCAAATTACATCATATAGGGCATCTGACAGACTATTTTTATTATTCTCTGTCTTAGAAACCTAACGCAATAGACGACACTGAAATCGGAGTAATAAAACTCCTGGAAACTGCCTCCAAAGCTCAGCTACTTGCATTGCTCAAGATTACTTGACCTTGGCTTCAATCTTATTTGCTGCTTCTTGCTTGTCTAAAACCTCTCAATGACTTATTTAATATAGCCATGAGGTAGAGGGATCAAATCCCAACATCCCACTTTTCGTGGCACTCAATTTGCCCCAATATCTACCAAGATATGGCAAAATAACCAAAAGTTGCCCAAAAATTAGTGAGAAAATCACTAAACTATAGGTAAAAAACCCATTTTAGTTTTAATATGGGTATAAGCCCCCATAATAGGCGCGCAGCCCCCTTAAATCGGTCACATGTAATAACCTTTGGATAAGCCCAAAACCGTAGGGCTAGCGGCAACCTGTTACAACTCCCACGCGCTTCGGTCGTATGTGGTTTACACAATCCGTGGTTTGGGGCTTAGCCCCAGTCCTTTTCGCCCCCATTAAACACTTTACAACACTTTAAATAAAAGTTTGTAGACTTTTAATAACAAGTCGTATGGTGGCACATTGGCATACAACTTATTCCCAAGTCGTAGCCTACCTTGGAGGTCACGAGTTCAAAACTCGTGGAGACCATAATTTTTTATAACATACAATCAAATGAGCCAACCACATGGTGCCACGTGGCAACCCAAGTCTGGGCCACGTGGCACATCTCGGTGCTGCCATGTGTCCTACTGACATCATGCTGACGTCCTCTGCCACCTGTCCTACTAATGTACTGCTGACATTAGCAGTACGGACTATTGACTTTGACTTTGACTTTTTGTTAGTTTGACCTAAACTTCAGATCGCAATATCAGGAGCATACGACGTCTGTTTGAGCCCGTTCAAGTTGTGTTGGGTTCGTATTGACGAGGCCTTCGCACACGTTCGTTTTGATGTCATTCTAAGAATACTGATTTTTAGGCTTTTCTGAGCCATGTCAAGCTCCTGGATCCAAATATGGATCACGCCTTCCCACTAAGGACCTTTTGGACCCCAAAAGTTTTATTACATCAATTGAATCTATCCTTACATCAATAAACTAATGACAAACAGCCTAGAATTAACATTAATTAGACTTAATAAGTGATTCCATAACTCAAATCACTTTTATTACATCAATGACAATGACACTGACTCAATTTAAATATAGGGCATAAAATTTGCCCAGTTCCAATCAGATGACCCATCTCCTGCCAATGAAGTGTCGTGGTCATTCCTCTGCTTCTCTGCAGCATCCGCCTGTTGTCCTCTTGCAGCATCCTTCTGCTCCTCGACAGCGTCCTTCTGTTCCTTTGCAACATCAATCTTTTACTCAAGCCCTTTAGGCTTTGTTGAGCGTCGCAACTCTGGATGCAACCTCCAATAGCTATCCTCACAATGTCCTCTCTTCTGACAATGTGAGCAAGAGTTTCTTGCTCAAAGAAACTTGATGGAATTGTGCCCTGATTGAGTCGAATCCCCCTTGGATTTCTCTGACTCCTGCCCTGGCTGCACTGACTTTGCTAGCAGATTATTTTTTACCTACAGTGTCGCATCATCGCGTCTTGGTGTACTTATTGTCGCCATGATTTTTCTTCCATATACTTTCTGTTCCCAACAGTCTGCAACACAATGGTTATTGTTCCTACAAAACGTGCATGGAATCATTTTCCTGATAAAGTTCATGACTCTAGCATGCTCATCAGTAAAGGTGGGCGAAGGTGATTTATACCTTTTAACCTATTTACCTTTCTTTCGTGACTCACTGTTTGTATTGTTGCTGACTCGAGCTGCCTGTTTGCCTTGCCGAGTCTGAAACCATTTTGGTATCAATTCTGGATGCCACTTCCAACAGTGGTCAACATCGTGTCCGAACTTTTGACAGTGTGTGCAGTGAATCACTGGACTCTCGTCCTCAAAAGATCCTCCTACATATCCCAATCCTTCCCGAAGTGGACGCTCATGCACTTCAATTGGCTCGGCTCTGCCTTGGCCATATTTTCCAAGGCCTTGCCCCTTCTGGTATCCAAACTTCAATAGCATTCTCATACCAACTCCTTTGGTATGTTTCTCAAATGTTTCTATCTCTGGATGGTTGGACTCCACTTCCTGATTAACTACAGGTCAGGCTGGAGTGTAATCAATGCTTTCTACTGGCAAAGAGAATGTGCCAAGGGCCTCTCCTATTGACTGCTCCTCAACCGGAGTAGCAGGAGTATATGAATCCTCCTCATCTAATTGCCTTCGGAATGGATGAGTTTCGTCATCCCTAACAGGGCTTGGGCTTCTAGCTGAAGGACGTCCTCCAACTTGCCTTGCTTCCATTGCCAACATCAACGTTCGCATTCTTTCCCTGTCTTCCTCGATAATCTGCACCAATCTTTGCAATTCAGCATTCTTTTGTTGTATGGCTTGGTTGATCTCCTCGATCTCCTGGAGTCTAGCTCTCTTCAATCTTTTTCCCATGTTCACAGTTCCTTCAAATGTCAGCCTGCTCTGATACCACTTGATCCAAATCTTCAAAGCTTAGCAATTACACACTATAACCTCAATTTAATCAAGACCTTTTTCTGACGGTGCATGTGAATATGACAACAACAAAGACTTGGATAATTAAGATCAATAACAAATAACACAAGAATGCAAACCATCAACCGATTGTACACAAGAATTTGATAACGGAATTCGGCAATCTCGCCTACGTCTCTAGGCCTTTGTCTTTAGTGAGGGAGGCTTTCTCTATTAAATATTCAATTCTTTACAATATGCATTCAAATTACATCATATAGGGCATCTGACTGACTATTTGTATTATGCTCTGTCTCAGAAACCTGACACAACAGACGACACTGAAATCAGAGTAATAAAACTCCTGGAAACAGCCTCCAAAGCTCAACTACTTACACTGCTCAAGACTACTTGACCTTGGCTTCAAGCTTCTTTGTTGATTCTTGCTTGTCTAAAACCTCTCAATGACTTAGTTTATATAGCCATGAGGTAGAGGGATCAAATCCCAACATCCCACTTTTCGTGGCACTCAATTTGCCCCAATATCCACCAAGATATGGAAAAATAACCAAAAACTGCCCAAAAATTAGTGAGAAAATCACTAAACTATAGGTAAAAAACCCATTTTAGTTTTAATATGGGTATAAGCCCCCATAATAGGCACGCAACCCCCTTAAATTGGTCACATGTAACAACCTTTGGATAAGACCGAAACCATAGGGCTAGCGCCAACCTGTTACAACTTTCACCCGCTCCGGTCGTATGTGGTTTACACAATCCGTGGGTTGGGGCTTAGCCCCAGTCCTTTTCGCCCCCATTAAACACTTTACAACACTTTAAATAAAATTTTGTAGACTTGTAATAGCAAGTCGTATGGTGGCACATTGGCATACAACTTATTCCCAAGTCGTAGCCTACCTTGGAGGTCACGAGTTCAAAACTCGTGGAGACCATAATTTTTTATAACATACAGTCAAATGAGCCAACCACCTAGTGCCACGTGGCAGCCCAAGTCTGGGCCACATGGCACCTCCTTACTCGCTAGATTGATCCCACTTGTCAATCAATTATTTGACCATGTGTCAACTCTGTACCTTCCCTGTCAGCAATTGGCCACGTAAGCACACATGCCATGTCATCATCGTACCTACCACGTGTCATGTTGTACAGACTACCACGTGTCCAACTTTTATTGGTCCAAATCAGCCCCTAAAAATGCCAAAAATGATTGTCGTGTGGCACGTCCTGGTGACATCATGTTGATGTCCTCTGCCACATGTCCTGCTGACGTACTACCAATGTCAGTAGTACGGACTGTTGACTTTGACTTTGACTTTTTGCCAGTTTGACCTGAACTTCATATCGTGATATCAGGAGCATACGATGTATGTTTGATCCCGTTCAAGTTGCGTTGGGTTCATATTGACGAGGCCTTTGCACATGTCTGTTTTGAAATCATTATGAGAATATTGATTTTTAGGCTTTTTTGAGCCCTATCAAGCTCCTGGATCCAAATTTGGATCAGGGCACAAGTCATAAGCAATTCTACTCATATGGAAAAATAAACACACAACCAGGGGGGCGACATGCAAGGTAGAGAAAACAAGGAAGGACAAGGTAGAGCAACAAACATAATTATCAAAGGTGTGAGAGACTATGGAAAAAATGAGTGTACTCTCGATCTTACAAGTGAATTTTTGAAGGACAAGTTGCTTTGGCAAGGTTGAATTTGCCAACCATGGAGGGTGGGTAAGCCTAGTGGCGAGAGAGTTAGGCCCATAAAAATCATCATGTCAAGCATACGCGCCAAGCAAATTCTCCTAGGCAAGAAGCAACTCTTGAGAGGCTCTCTCATTTTTCTAGACAAAGACTTAGGTCAAGACTTAATTCAAATCCATGAACAACATCCCAATCGAGAGCACCAGAGAGCAGCATCCATGAGGAATATCATCAGAGGGAAAATTGTTATCGATTCACGAGGAAGAGAAAGCGTCGGGAGTGGAGCTACGAGTGTGTCTGTGAAGGTGTGGTGGGTCATCCTAGTCGAGAGTGGACAACAATAGGTCTGGGAATAGGAACAACGATGGGTCCAGGTTTGGGAACAAAAACAACAAGAGGTTTAGGTGGGATCCCGAATTTTCAGTCCTTTGTCTCCAATAAACATGCAGGTATTGTCTTGTTCCTTATTCTATGTTTTTTTCTTATCCTCTATGGCAATGACAATACATTCAACACACATAAAAAATGGGCAAGAGGTACCCATCTCGGGTGAAACAAACCATTTAGGTCAAGTGAAAATTGTCTCTTCAAGCAAAGCAGGGAAGTGGGTTTGGGTCAAGGCTAAACAGTTTCAGGGTATTTTAAAACATAGATTTGCTCGTCTAAAATGGGAACAGACAAGGAAAAAATTTTCCCTCCGTAATAAACTTTCAAATAAGACTCTTTTGCAAAGGTGTAACAAGAAAAGAACTAAAGACAACAGTGACTATGCATTGTACAGTCCCACATCCACACCTCTCACATGGTCACCTGACCTGTATGTGAAAGAGTTACTAAATGCTAAGAGGAGATTGGAGGTTTTGGAAGTCAAAGCGCATGAGAGAGTCCTTCAAATCCAATTATTGACAGTAGAAAATCGAGATTTAACAAAAACCAATAAAGTTTTAACAGTTCAAGTGACAATGTTGCAAGAAGACCTTTTGGAAGTAAAGGTTGAATGGAAAGGTTTGAAGGATGCGAGGAAAATCATGGAAGATTTTGCGGTGGAAATTAGAGAGGTGATGAACTTTAAAACACCCAAAGATGAATGGAAAATAGGTGAACAAGCATACGCCCACGGAGTGAAAGCAACAGATGAAGAGAAAAGAGATTTTACAAAAAATTCCAAAACTTGGGCACAAGTCATTAGCAATTCTGCTCATATGAAAAAAAAAACACACAGCCAGGGGGATGACATGCAAGGTAGAGAAAACGAGGAAAGACAAGGTAGAGCAGAAAACATAATTATCAAAGGTGTGAGAGAGTATCAAAAAAATAAGTGTACTCTCGATCTTATAAATGAATTTTTGAAGGACAAGTTGCTTTGGCAAGGTTGAATTTGCCAAGCATGGAGGGTGGGTAAGCCTAGTGGCGAGAGAGATAGGCCCATAAAATTCATCATTTCAAGCATACGTGACAAGCAAATTCTCCTAGGCAAGAAGCAACTCTTGAGAGGCTCTCACGTTTTTCTAGGCAAAGATTTAACTATTAGATAGCAATAGGAAAGAAGGGAAGAATTGTGAAAGGTTAGGGAAGCAAGGGATGAGGGAAAAAGGGCATGGATGTTCAAAGGAAAATTTGTTATTTCCTTTTTCGGTCCTCATTCTAAAACAAGACAACAAGTTGGTAGCCAAGAAGAGACAACAATTTCATTAGCAGGAAAATATGCAACAAGGCCAGTATGGACAAATAGGGGTAAAGACTCAACTTTGCATCTTGTAGACCAAAAAAAATAACAATAAAATTATTCCCAAGTTTCCTTAATATTAGTTTGTTGGAATTGCAGAGGTTATCCTTGGAGGCGGGGACTTGGGTTAGGACCTATCGCGGAAGATAGGGACATAATTTCTCTATTGGAAACACATGAGCATGAAGGGTGCAAGACACCTCTGTTTGAAGAGTATGTGAAGATGGCAGCGTGGAACAGAGAAACTGAGAATGGTAAAGGACATGGGGGTATCATGGTCTTAGTGAAGAAGAAAAAAAGGTTTTCTCATTCAGTTAGAAAGAGAAGACTCAAATAAACAATTCATTTGGTTTAAAATATCAGAAAATGGTAACTTCATCAGGATTGCAGCATGTTATTTTGCTCCACAAGTTTCAAAAACTTACAAAAATAGGGGGCTTGACCACAAAGACCGCTTTGCAGCCTTAAAAAATGATATTGCAGCGTACTCTCAACTAAGTGAATTCCTTATAGTGGGTGATTTGAATGCTAGGACAACATGTGAAAAAGCTAGTATTCTTAGTTGTAAGGAAGACTGCAAGCACATTTGGCTTACAGAAGAGATAAATCATCAATGGACAAGAGTTTCAAAGGACAACAAATGCTCCAACTTTTTTGGGGAACAATTGTTTACTTTATGTGGGACATTTGACTTAGTCATTTGTAATGGGTTGGCTAGATGGGTGAATTATGGCAATTTCACCTGCAATACCTACAATGGAGCAAGTGCAGTAGACTATGCAAGTTTCTCACATGGCTTGTGTGAGAAAATGGAGGAAGTTTTGATTGGTGAACAATTGTGGGAGTTGAAATGTGATCATAAACCGATCTATTTAATTCTAACTTGGGTTGAACAACAACAACATGGGACTAAAAATCAGCACATTCAGCAACCTCCTTCAAAGGGCAGAATTTTGTTGACTCAAAAAAAAATGTAGCACCTTCAAGATAGCGCTAAAGAGGCTATTTAACAAGCAGAAAATTGCATCCTAGGTCCTTCATAGCCATGAGTTAACAAATTTAATCCAAAGCGCACTTACAGAATGTAAAAGAGAAAAAAATAGGAAATCTAAAACAAGCTGCTTTCCGGTTAATGTTTGGTCTGATGAGGAATGCAAAACAAGAAGGAAAACTTTGAAAGAGTCAAGCCAGAAAGAAATAAACATAAAATCTTACAAGCAAATTGTAAGAAAGAAAAAAGTTGATTTCATGATCTCAATGAGGGAGGAACTAAACTTCTTGGGGAAAAATAACCCCAAGTTATTTTGGAAGGAACTTCAAACGAGAAATAAACAAATTGAAAATAATATCACATCCTATCAATGGTTTGAGTATGCAAAGAAACTTTATGAGCAAGATCCTAAGGTGGACCCCCCTCCCTTGGTCAACACTACTACTAAGCTCTTCATCGTGCAAGAAATTGAGGTGGGTATCAAAAAGTTGGGTGTTGGAAAAACAAAAGATTTAGTTGAAATCTAGGAAGAATATCTAAAGTGGGGTTCAAAAACTCTTGCACCTCACATTATGAAAACTTTCAACAACATCATTCAGCAAGGATTCCCTACAAATTGAACAACGAGCCTAGCAATACCACTTTTCAAGTGTGGGGATGTCAACAATCCCTCCAACTGTAGCACCATAATGATAAACTTCTTGTTTGCGAAGTTATTTGGAAGTATGCTAGAAAATAGAATCAGCAAGTGGATGGAAGAAGTGGATAAGCGTGCTAAAGGGAAAGCAGGTTTTAGACCTAAACACTCAACGATTGATCACGGTATAACTCTAAGGCACATCATTGAAAAAGTGTGGGAGAAAAAGAGGAATCCTTTTGTTTCTTTGTCGATTTCAAAAAATCTTTTGACACGGTCCCTAGAGATGAGCTTTGGCATAGAATGGAGGAACTTGGGGTTCCTATACATCTTAGAGAAGCCATCCATAGGCTATATGAGGAGGTTAAAGTCAAAATCAGAATGCCAACTAGTATCTTCGAAAGTTTTAGGAGCGATATTGGGGTCAAGCAAGGGTGCCCATTGTCCCCTATCCTTTTTGGCTTATATATTGACAAACTTGAAGAGTGGTTAAACTCACAAGAGGGTGATGGTGCTCTTTTGGGTGATTTTGTGATAAGACTTCTTTTGTATGTAGATGACCTTATTATAATTGTTAAATCCACTCTTGGGTTGAAAGAACACTTAATTTCCCTTTAGCTATTTTGTAGTACAGTGGAGATGCAAATCAATACTAGCAAGACGAAAGTGGTGATGTTTTCTAGCAAAAGAAAACATAAGCAACATAAGTTCTACTTTGAAGGCAACACTCTTGAATAAGTGGCAGATTACAAATACGTTGGAATTGACTTCAACAAAAATCTAAGTTGGGGAGGTTGGAAAGCGTTCTATGCTTTGCAAAATAGGTGCAAAGAAGGAGAGTTATGGTATTGGAAGACCATGCAAACTCTCTTTGCAATTTTATTGATCACGGTGGTTCTATATGGTTGTGAAGTGTGGGCCAGCAACACATCTGACTTACAGTGGAAGCAAATTGAGAAGATTCAAAAACACTTGATCACAAACAAGTTTAAAATCAAAAGTTCAGTTCCTTATGATATCATGCTGAGTGAAATGGGGGCTGCTCCTATTGAAGCAATTGCTATGGTGCGTCTCATAAGATATCTAAAAAAATTGAGAAAATGGAAGATAGTCAGTGGCCTAAGGTCGTCTTCAATGATATATTGTGCAAAAGAAAGAAGATGTGAATGAGACGAAATATTAAATGGCTTAGTAAATGGGATATCCACTTGAACAGGTGCCCTACGAACAGTAAAGAGATAAAGGATTTTGTTATTGATAGGTTCCACAAGCGAACTTGGGATAAAGGGATCGAGAGAAAGAAAGAGTATTATAATGAAGTGTTTAGCCCCACATACAATCATCATCAAAAAGCGTGCATAGGGGCCAATATATCTTGAGGAGTCAAAATGCTTATTGCCCAATTAAGAACCAATTCCCATCAACACCATTGTGAAACTAGGAATTGGAAAAGACCAAAAGAAGCTTGGGAAGAAAGGGTGTGTGTGTTCTACACCTTCGGAAAAGTGGAAATAGAAAAACATTTCATTTTAGAGTGTGAAGCCTTCAAAGACAGTAGGGACAACTATATAAGTATCTTGACTGCTAGCTCTTGGAATAACTTATTCGGCGAGAGGATAGTGGAGAAATTAGGGGAGCTCATCATCAAGTTGAATAGGAAAAGGGTTGAACTGCAAAAATCAAAGTGTGAGGCAGTCTGTCCCATAGGCTATTGTTAGCCTCGTGGATGTTAAAATCATTTTCTTTCTTTCTTTCTTTCATCTCATGTACATAGAAGTCACGTCATCTCTTGTGTAGAAAAGTCTACCCGCTTTACTTCCGACACATCCGGTTATCATCTCTTGTGTGAAGACATCTACCCTCTTTGCTTCCGAAACATCCTTAGTATACTCACTTTGATTCTGGCACATCCTCACATCCTAACCTGTGCACACTTTAACATTGCTTCCTGCACATCCTAAATGTGAGAACTCTACCCGCTTTGCTTTCCGTGCATCCCAACCTCCAAACACTTTGCATTAGCTTCCCACACATCCTAACCTCACCACAACATTTTACATTTCTCCCCATTGCTTCCCACACATCCTAACCTCAGAACATCTATACCTATGCACAATCCATTTTTCCTTGTTTTATTATATTTTTACTAAGTTTTACTCCACATTGAACACTTTGTTTTTTTTCTTATTTTTATAAAGTTTTATGCTAAATGGTTTTACTTTATTTTTATCATTCTCCTCTTGGCATAAACAATAATGATATTTTTCTTTGTTATATGAACTAGCACAACCACATTATTGAGAGTAGTGATGGGCATCATTTTCCACTTCAAATTAATACATCAATTTTCCTATATCAAGTATCTTAAATAATTTGTTTGCAATTAAAATATCTCAATAGAATAAAAATATAATGTAAAAATTAAAGTTACATAACATTACATTGTTTGTTAAAGGTGAAAATGAATATTTTACAATGTAGGAAATATGAACATGTATGTTTGTAAAGAAAAATGGGAACATGTATTTTTGGAAACCAAATAGTGGATGCCTCTTGCATGGAAAATATGTACAAAAAATGGACGCCTCTTGCATGTAAAATCTATACGATGAGGGCAAGGTTTTAGTTAAGAAACACAGAAACAACATAACATAATTTAGAAGAATGAAATCGTCTTCATATGAGCACAATAATGAAATCATTGACAACAAGGAGAGATGCAGAGCAGCAAGTCCCTGTCGTTAGGGAAGGGATGCATGGGCGACGCTGAGCCGAGGATCCCAACGAGGCAAAGATGAAAGATGAAGATGTTGATGAACTTTTCAAACAACATGTTGGAGCACAAGAGCATGGAGTCTATCTCGTTCGGAGGAAAATGAAGCTCTCTCTTAGCAACGCAAAGTGACTTGATTGGTTTTAAAACAACTCCTTGTCGAGCATCGATCGTGAGTCTCGAGGTTGAAGCAAGTGACCCCTGGAAACTCATTAACAGAATGGGCATGCATCCACCCTCTTTGGTATTGTTGGGGTATGTAATTACTAACAACGTTTTTACATAGCCTTTGCAAGCAACAATGGTTGCATGGTTGGCATATAATAATGTAAGATTCAAAATAGACTCTACAGTTTGTTGTCTGTATGTAATCATCTGTTATTTTTATAATTCCAAGAGAAAGAGAAGCCTGGAATCTCCATACAAGGGTCTTTGCAGAGCATAAACTCTCTGTCTGTAGGGAACTGCTTCCAATGCTTATTGCTTGTAGGAGACTGCTTCTTCTGCCATTTCTTGTTGCTTGTAGGGGACTGAGACTACTGCCATTTCTTGATATCTACTTTTTTTTTGGTTGGATGTAGCTAAGACAAAGCTATGTTCTATTTTATTGAAGCTTTGTTTCAATCATTTCTTAGGGAAGGCCTCGATTGTCTGCCCCAACGCGTTTTTCCAGTCAGAAGTTTCCACAGGAAGAAACAAAGGACATGATGACCGAGATAACGAACCATCAACATAAAATACAGGGAACAAGAACATGGCTACTCCATATTCTTTCTTTCCATAAAGTTTCAGGTTTTGTACTTTTCTAATTTTATTATGAAATTTGTGAATTTGTTTTTATTTGAAAAAGGATGATTTTCTTATTAAAAAATTATATTTTTGTTTTTTGAAATTAATGATTTAATTATATTATTTACGGTCTGAGTGGGCCTTCTTAAGAGGTCACATGTTCAACCGTGAGGAGTTTTTCACTGTTGGGCAAAGTTCAATTCTAGTGAGGGTTTCACCTGGAACCATGAAGACACCTTGAGGTAGTGATCAAACATAATGACTTACTACGTGTTTGCACACTGTGATACTACCAATACATATGGAAGCATACTTGTGAAATTTCCATTTTATGAATTTTATGACAGATTCTACGTCGTTGAAGATCAAACCGGTGGACATGGGGCCAAAATTAGTGTTAATTTGGTTGCAAGGCACGCCCAATTACAATATTTGAATGAAAGAGAAAGATCGAAGCAGGTTATGGTCATAAGAACTGGTGGTTGCTGACGAACGTTTGCCCGGCTTTCCAATTTGTAGGGACAACGTTGGTGAATGTGATTGTTTGTTGATGTTCTCTTCATGTAGTTATGCGGAAGGGTATACTTCGGCCATTCAAGTTAGCGTTATTTTTCCAATTGGCTCCCCATTTTATTTGCATTTCTTTCCATGCAGGCGAGCGTGAGCCCTTGATCCACACACTATGTTTACAATTACCAGCTGATCATGCAGGCGAGCGTGAGCCCTTGATCCACACACTATGTTTACAATTACCAGCTCATAAAACTAGTATTGAAAAAAATAGCATAGTGTCATCGTAAGATACATTTTTTTTTATAGTTAATTAGGATAAATATATTATGTACACAGTACAATATGTCTTTGATGCAGAATCGAAGTAGCAAAACATGACTCAGAGGCATCTTCATCTTCAGCACGGTCTTCTCTTAAAAACTCAAGGGATAAATGGTGTTGTAAATATTTCCAGATCATAATTGTGCCCAGAGAGTCTATCTTCTTTATACCCTAGGAACTAGAGATGCACAATGTGTGTGAATAGAGGTAAGTTGGTCCATGGACATGTCTGTGATTATATTAGTATAAAATTATTGTAATTTCAGATTTATTAAGATTGAAATGAAAAGAAAATAAAGCTTTAAATAAATTCTCATTAAATTACATTTATATTAATTTTTCTAATTTATCATAATAAAAAAATTCATTTCTTTAATTTAATTAATGTGCCACTTGCAACATGAGGAGATTAATTTAAAACATTAAAGTGACAAATATTTTAATTAAATTTTTTATGAAAAGTATAAACATTGAAAAGGATAAAAGGTTGGGAGTGGTAGACTTACACTTTTCGTTTTCTCTAGGGTTGAATGCAACATCACACGTTTTTTCCACGGTAAAGTTTTTTGTTTTTTTCACGGTGAAGTTGTAAGAATAGGTTTGAAGATGTCTCTCTCCTCTGGTTACTATCAGATTAAGCTTTGGTTTCGTGTTGGAGCTAGGAAGTATTCTCATGTAGACAGGGAACCACCAAGGATAATTGTACATGGATATCAATCGTGTGCTCAAGCGGCAGAAATAGTGCACTAGTTGTGAGAATGCGAACTCTACAACATAAATGCCTAACTTCTCTCTTGAGCATCATTACCTACTTTCTCCAAATGTAAACCACTCAATGCTATGGTTTGTATCATCGAGAAAGCCACATTGCATGAATCTTTGCAACACGAACCTTTGGGCATCCTTCCATGCCTTGGTGTTCCTTCCCATTGCCCAAACATTCACCTAAATGCTCATGTTTCATGGAATTTCATATCTTAATGCTGCCTTGGTGTTCCTTCCCATTGCCCAAACATTCACCTAAATGCTCATGTTTCATGGAATTTCATATATTAATGCTTGGCAGGATTCCACAAGTAAATGCATCTCATTGTGATTCCACAAGTAATGATTTCACAAGTAAATGCATCTCATTGTCTTTCTTTTCTTGTTTCCTTTTCAATCCAGTAAACTAATTTACTATTCAAAGAGCACAACATGGAAATTCCATGGAAATTCTTTTTAATTATCATTAGTATATTTTCATTGAATTCATGAACATAATAATACTGTTCAAAGAGCACAACATGGAAATTCCCTTTAATTATCATTAGTACATTTTCATTGAATTCATGAACATAGTAACAGTGGATTAAAGATGAACAATTGCATTCACTGACATAGTAATTAAAAACGAACATAGTAAAGGTGGATTAAAGATGAACAATTGCATTAGTTTGGAAAACATTACAATAAAATAATAGATTGGTGAGTTTTAAAAATGGGGTTCTTATAGATTTATACTATTTTTTTAGCTTGGAACAAAAATTGTATATTAATTGTATATTTCATTTAAAATGAAAGGAGATACATTTTGAAGATGTTTGAAGCAGTGTGAGGAAAAATTTAAAAAAAAAATTATCCGAATACTTAAAAACAAAACAAAATTAAGTATAGAACCGAATACTTGAAAAACAAAACAAAATTAAGTATAGAACCAATTATAAAACAAATTAGGTGCTTCCACCTATGGTAGAAAATAGCTTTCAAGATAGATCAAATTCAAGAGAAATCACATCTAAACAATCTACAGAAAATAACAAAAACAACAATCAATTGTGAGACTTCATTTCTCTATTTATCAATGCATTCATGTTAAGTTTGTAGTAGTATAAACTTAAACATGTGAATTTTTATATGTTTTTCTAATGCAATTAGCAATCACTTATGCATTCTTGTTATATGATTAAAATTACTTACATTTGAAATATCTCAGTATTTTTTATTCCTCGTGGTTTTGAAATGCCCATTAGCACTCCACTGTGAAATTTCGAATAACTTGCTTTTATAAATTTGGATAGATGGAAAACAACTTGCTTTCATATGTATGTCATAAATTGTCAAACCAACAAATGAGAATTTCACATTTATAATGGATAGAGTTTCCATGGAAACTAGCCAAGAAAGTATTATTATGCAAACCAAACATTTAATATTAGAGAAGTAATGCTAGGCTTAATTCTAGCATTACTTCACTTTAGAGAAAATTATTAAGTAAGATTTGTTTTAATCTAAGGTTTAGATGCATAATGTGGATCTATGCCTGGGGAAGAGGCCAAATAAGACCTTATAATCAAAAGTTTGGATAAAAAAAATCGAAATCCAAATTAGAAAATTGTATGAATCTCAACCTCAGCCCCAAGGGCAGGCACTAATAATAATGAACAACTATCTATTTTGTCAATTATATGGCTCCCAATGTGCAAATGCACTTGGTTCCGTAGACGAGCCATCCTTTCATTTGCGATGAAAAAGGTTGAGTGAAATCTGTTATACTATGCATGCATTTTGTGAATAGCTTAATATACCTCTATATATCAATGCTGGACTAATCAATGGTGCAAACCAGAGAATGATCGTGCCCAATTAAATCTGGCATTCTTTTCCAATAACTATATTAAAACATTTAAACAAAAATACATTAAACACTATAGCGTGCATTAACACATACATTAAAGTTTCCAATAACAATTTAACCTATATCTAGATGTCTAGGTTGGCTGAAGCTGATTCCAATTTTTTATGATTCCAAAATTTTCAAATAATCTTCTTTACATTGAAAAGTTGGCCTGCTCACGATATGATATTGCCATACACTGATCCAACGATCCTCTAGAAGAAGTGATAAAGCGATCCAGGGTCCATTGATGCAGCGGATTCTATATGCAACAATCCAGTTCAACGATCCTTCGATACAACAGTGATCCAGGGGTTTTGATTTCTACAACACGTTCTATATGTAGAAGATTCAAATTGCGAAATGGCCCGCCCACACATAATGGAAATGCAGATAATTGGAACTGTCAGTGCAACCCGCACCATCCAAACAAAGCAAACACCTAGACGTCATTATTTTATGCCAATTCAATATAAGGAAAAAACTGTGTAAAATGAAAAAATAATGTTTAGATTTTAATTTCTCATAATTATTCATTACTTCATTATTAGGTATAGTAAGTAAATTAGATTACATAATTTATATTACACGACATTTGGAGTTTTGTAAAGGTAACAGGTCCATGGCACCCCACCAAGCAAGCAGTTCAGTTTGACCTCATGTCCTTCATTGGTAGTTTGGTCTCATGTTGGTCATTGGTAATTGGAGCAGAGCCACACACATACATCACAATTTTATTTTTGTTGGAGTTGTATAACTGTTTTATATTTTTTATTTTTTTGTCAGAATCAAAAAAAAAACTTAAATTTACAAGAAATCATAATTTTATGTTTTTTAAATTATATTTTTGAATACAAAACTCAAATTACATAGAATTTAAATGAGAATTGAAATGGGATTAGGATGAAAGATCCCATTAAAGCAATTACCCCATACTATTATTAGCATAAAAGACCTAACCCCGGTATTTGCAACATTTATGTTTGTATTCCGGTCTGGTATTGGATTGCTTGACTTTGAAAGACTTGAGACTTGTTGGCTGCGCGAGATCGAAATAAGAAACATATTTAAACATATTTCTGTAGGAAGATTTCTGATAAAATGTAAAAGTCCATTTAGCTGAGAAACAAAACATATTTCTGCAGGAAGATTTCTGATAAAGTGGAAAATTCCATTTATCTGAGAAACAAAACATATTTCTGCAGGAAGATTTCTGATAAAGTGGAAAATTCCATTTATCTGAGAAACAAAACATATTTCTGTAAGAAGATTTCTGACAAAGTATAAAATTCCATTTAGCTGACAAACAAAACATATTTCTGTAGGAAGATTTCTGATAAAGTATAAAATTCCATTTAGCTGACAGACACATTTTATTGATTTCTGACAAAGTATAAAATTCCATTTAGCTGACAAACAAAACATATTTCTGTAGGAAGATTTCTGATAAAGTATAAAATTCCATTTATCTGACAGACACATTTTATTGTGTTAGCAACATAGTTGATATTGATGCAGCAACAGAATTCAATGGGTTACATTGTTCATCCATAGCGAGGAACTAAGGATATTTTGAAACACAAGTCAAATGAAGAAGGCGGTCACATTCACTGCAATAGTAAGACCATCCACGACCTTCTAATGTACAGCATAGACACTGGGACGTATGCACATTTTTCAGGGGTGTTCATGACAGCTGGACTTTATCTCCTTGGCTGATTTCTCAGCTAGCTCCTCCATCTCCCTCTGCAGGCTTTGAAGGTGACTATCAGTGAAGGGATAAGCCTTGGCTCCATGCGTGGATACCGCACAACCGCCATCATCCGTAATAAATTTTCCGTCTGGACCAAAAACAATCAATTTTGGGATGTGTTTAACATGGAAAAGCCCAAAGAGATCCTTAGTTTTATCTC
>JASDQU010374082.1:33971-49227 GCA_032191745.1 Picea mariana | reverse complement strand
CAGTTGCCCAGGAAAGAACCCAGAAGCCCAGGGATGACTGGAAGAAACCTCAGACTCGGACAGAGAGAGGTGGAAGCTCATAGCGAGGGTGATATGTTGAACATAGAGGACAACATAATGAGCAGAGAGGAGATTATGCTGACAACAACACTTTTCCTCATACTAGAGGTCAAGGAAGAGGAAGAGGTGGAGTAATCACATGCTTCACATGTGGAAAAAATTGGCACAAGTCATTCGAGTGTCCATAGAGAAAGAAAGAAACTGGAGAAACTCACATTGTCGAGGCACAGAGGCGAGGTGTTGAGGCAGAAGACGCTGAAGGTGGAAGATCGCTAGTGATGCAAAAAGTCCTTTTGACACCAAAGAAATAGGTGAAAAGTTCAGTCCAAAGGACCAGACTTTTCAGAACAACTTGCAAGACCAAGGGTTGGGCATGCAAGGTCATTGTGGACAGCGGTAGCACGGACAATCTCGTTTCAACCGAGATGGTAGAAAAGCTGGAGCTGGAGATGACTGATTATCCAAGTCCATATAAAGTTTTGTGGCTACAAAAAGGACATCAGGCAAATGTCACCAAACAGTGCTTAGTTGAATTTAAGATAGGAGGATATAATGATAAGATATTGTGTGATGTCATTCCTATGGATGTTTGTCATCTATTGCTGGGTAGACCGTGGAAATATGATAGGAATGTGATTCATGATGGGAGGATGAACACATACACCCTAGAGAAGAATGGGAGGACACACATGTTACTTCCGATAAAGGATAAGGAGGTGAATCCGGAGGTAAGCAACACAGTACTTCTCATGAGTGGGAAGGAACTCCTTAACGAGGTTAAGAAGAAGGAGGATCCACAGTTCATTGTGGTTAGAAAACTGAGGATTGTTCTGACTATCACGAGAATGGATGATTTACTAGAGGAGGTTCAGGAGCTACTGGAATAGTTCGCTGACATTGTAGTGGATGAATTACCTCGTTCATTGCCACCAATCAGGAGTGTGAGTCATCATATTGATCTCATACCAGGAGCTAGTTTGCCAAACAAAGCCGCATATAGATTGATGCTGCAGGAGAATGAAGAGGTTAAAAGGCAGGTCCAGGATTTGTTGGACAAAGGATTAGTCAGGGAAAGCTTGAGTCCATGTGCTGTTCTGACAATACTCAGTCCAAAGAAAGACAGGGGATAGAGGATGTGCATTGATTCAAGGTTGATTAATAAGATAACTATCAGGTACAGATTCCCATTGCCAAGAATGGATGATTTGATGGATTGCTTAAGTGGAGCGAAATTCTTTTCAAAGATTGATTTGAAAAGCGATTATCATCATATTCACATGAGAGAAGGTGATGAATGGAAGACAACATTCAAAACAAACAAAGGGTTGTATGAATGGATGGTTATGCCGTTTGGCTTAACAAATGCGCCAAGTACCTTCATGAGGTTGATGAATGAAGTCCCGAGGGAGTTCATCAGGAAATTTGTCATCGTGTATTTGGATGACATACTGGTTTTCAGTAAAACAACAGTAGAGCATCTGAAGCATTTGGCTACAGTGATGCAGAAATTGCAGCAGGAGAAGATGTTGATTAATGTGAAGAAGTCCTCATTCATGAAGACAGAGCTCATTTATTTGGGATTTGTTATTTCAGCAAATGAATTGAGAATGGACCTAGATAAGGTGGAGGTAATAAAAAATTGGCCATCACCGAGGAACATATTTGAGGTGAGAAGTTTTCATGGGTTGGCTAGTTTATACCGAAAGTTCATTAGGAATTTCAGTGGAATCAGCGCAGCGATGATGGATACAGTGAAGAAAAGACATAAATATTTTCACTGGACAGAAGAGGCTCAGAATATTTTCAATCTATTGAAACGGAAGATCACAGAACAACCAATTTTGGTATTGTTGGATTTCCAAAAGACATTTCAAGTGAAATGCGATGCAAGAGGATATGCGATAGGAGCAGTCTTGAGTCAAGATGATAGACCAATTGCATATTTCAGCGAGAAGCTGAATGAAGTGAAGGTGAAGTATTCCACATATGTTAAGGAGTTTTATGCCATCATACAGGCATTGAAGAAGTGGAGGCATTATTTGATTCCAAAAGAATTTATTCTATACAGTGATAACCATGCATTACAGTTTGTGACCCAACAAGAGAAGTTGAATCAAAGGCATGTTAAGTGGGTTGAATACATGCATAATTTCACATTTGTGATAAAACACATTTCTGGTACTGCTAACAAGGTTGCTGATGCTTTGACCAGGAAGTGTTTGCTGTTGCAGGAGTTCAAAGTCAAAACATTGGGTTTTGATGATCTCAGAAACATGTACGTAGATGATCCAGATTTCAAGGAGGCATATGAAGCAACTGAGAATCCAGTTCTCAGGGATAGAAGCCAGTGGGCTGAGTACATGATCCAAGAAGGGTTGTTGGTCAGAGGCAATCAATTGTGTATACCGAATTGCTCCATGAGGGAGAATCTGCTGAAGGAGAAACACAGCGGAGGATTGGCCGAACATTTTGGTCATGACAAAACATTCGCAAAGCTGAGTGAATCATAATTTTGGCCAGGGATGCGATCAGAGGTCTAGAGATTTGTGGATAGATGCAAGATTTGCCAGCATTCGAAGGGGAGGAAGCAGAATCGGGTTTTTATCAACTATTGCCCATCCCTGAAAGGTCGTGGGATGCAATTAGCATGGATTTTGTATTGGGGTTGCCAAGAAAACAAAGAGGTTGTGATTCAATCTTTGTGGTGGTGGATAGATTTTCCAAGATGACACATTTTATCCCGTGTCAGAAAACCAACGACGTGACTCACATCATGAACCTGTTTTTCAAAGAAGTCATTCGACTTCACGGCTTACCAAGGAGTATTGTTTCGGATCGAGATACGAAGTTCATAGGGAATTTCTGGAGAACCTTAGGGAAGAAGCTGGGAACTAAATTGTTATTTAGTTCAACATATCATCCGCAGATGGATGGATAGAGAGAAGTGGTAAACAAAAGTCTAGGAGACTTGCTGAGAAGCTTGGTGATAGAGCACCACAGCAGTTGGGACAATATATTTTCGCAGGCAGAGTTTGCGTATAACGACTAAGGGAATAGAAGTACAGGACAGAGTCCATTTCAGATTGTTTATGGCATGAAGCCAAGGGGAATTTCTGAATTGAGGGTTTCAGAACAAAATGCAACTAGGAGCGCTAGTGCAGAATATTTTGCAGAAGCGATGAAGGAACTTCATAGCCAGGTGAAGGAGCGGTTGCAAAATTCAAGCCAGGAGTGTAAGCGTAGAGATGATCAGCATAGAGGACAACTTCAGTTCGAGGTTGGTGATCTGGTTTTGGCACATCTGAGGAAGGAAAGGTTCCTGAAAGAAACGTATAACAAATTGAAGATGAAGAAAATTGGACCCTGCAAGGTCTTGAAGAAAATTGGAGAAAATGCTTATGAGATTGAATTACCCGATGGGATTGGAATTTCTTCGATATTCAATGTATCATATTTATACCCATACAAAGTTGAGGAAGCAGGAACAAATGATGAACAGTCAGAGGCTCATTGGAAAAAGCAGATGCCAGTTGCAGATAAGCCATAGATGGAGCGGATACTGGATAAACGAGTGGGTAAGAGGACCATAAGGAAAGAATACTTTGAATATTTGGTCAAGTGGAAGGGCCACCCAGTGGAAGATGCCAGCTGGGAGACTGAAGCGGAGATACAGAAGCATGGACAGAGCATGCAGGAGCTCAGAGACAGGAGCCCATGAAAATTTTCAAGCGAGGGAGTATGATGTAGGAGCATCTCTCACAGCAAGCGAGCCAGCGCAGAATGCAAGTGAACAGCTGGACAAAACCAGCACAAGTTTTGAAATTGTCTTGAAGATAATGCGCCAACCTTAAATGTGATATTAAAGAGAGGCATACTTTTATATTGTAATTGGACCTTGAGCCTTTAGCTCTCGTCCTAGTAGGTAGACGACATTTAAGGTAGTTAATGCTGGTAGATAGGAATTTAATATTAGATTAGACAGTTTTAGAAAGAAAGAGGGAAAATGGAATATAGACACCCTCATTTGTGCATTTGTATTGTTATTGAAGCAGGAAGAACATTGAGAAGAGAAGCAGAGAGCTATGGAAGAATACCCATGTATAGAGCTTGAATTAATAGAAGAGGTTGATTCAAATCCATGGTTTTGTGTTTGTTCTCTGTGTATGTATGTTGAATGCTATGCTCAAGAGTATTTACTTCCTGTTATGCATTTGTTTGACATGCTATGTATGAACGATTTCTTGCTGAGTGTTTGAAACCTGAGAAAGGAAGTAGAAGAAATGAGTTTCAATTGTTTCTCTATCTGAGCAAGGATTCCTGCAAGGAGTGCAGTTGAATTCATCCGTAAGGAGTGCGTTGACAGAAGGCTCAAATAGTTCAACTCTTGTTCTCGTTCACCCAGAAGTGAAATTGGGTTATAGGAGCCGTGCAAGGAGTGCATAGGCTAAGGAAAGTCTCAGTTGTGAATCTGAGCAGAGTGTTGAAGGAGTGCTGCTGCAGGAGTGCGCGGAGTCAAAGGTATTCAGCACTTGGAAGTGTCTGAGAGTTGCCACAGGGAGTGCGCGCAAGAATCTTCTCTAAGACTCAGAGTCATGAGAAAACTCAAGAGGGATAAATACTTTGAAGCTATTGAAGGTATCACAAAGAGTTGGAGCATATCGAGTGACTCAAGGCGACGGAGGTTTGGGACATAGTTAATTAAGTCAAGGAAGGAGTCCTTGGTTCACTTCATGAACGTATTGAGGAGGAGAAGTCAGATAGTCAAGATCTTGTGGAGAGGATTTGTGAAATCTCGCCAGCCGTCAGATCCGCCAGGGAAGCAAGGAGGATACGGTTACATTTGGAGTTTAAGCTCAAGGGATTGTGGACCATCAAATTAGCCCATAGTTACCCGTCAACCATCCGTTTGACAAGAGTTGCGTAGGGTTTAAAATCTTCGTGAGTAGAGTGGAAACGCCGGGAAGCATCGGGATATCGAGGCGTCGGAGTTCAGGAAATCAGGGATCCTGTGGACCAGAGATCGACAAATCCACCGTGGAAATCCCGACGAGCTCAGAGCCATCCATCTTTTGGGACAGGTGGCAGGAATCAGGAGTCATCGGTACATCGAAGGATCATAAGTCAAGAGCCCGAGACCTTTTGAGTTCTGAAACAGTGAAGGGATCATAGCTGTGGATCTCGAGAGGAACACGTGTCGTGTGATCACTCAACCAGGGATCCGGCCATTGGGCTCATATAAGTGAGTGGTCTGGATTTGTGTTTGGCAGAGCCTAAGGTTTGATTTGAACCCTCCATCATTTTGGGATGCATGTCAGAAGATCTGAAGAAGTTAGGGTTCAACGTATCGGAGGTCTTGAGGACAGGATACTCGTGCAATTTGGAATCGTGAAACGCGATATCCCGACGGTGGTAGAGCAGTGTAGGACCACAAGAGTCGGAGTGAAAGACAGGTGGCACAATTTATTGGGGATTCGAAGTGAGAAGTGCCGAAACATTGACATCATGATTCGCGACATAGTGAAGTCCGAAAATCCCGATGAGGTGACAGGGACGTGGGCAGGTCAAAATCATGAGTGCATATGATTTTCGGTGTATCAGGGATCAAGGGTCGGTAAAGTGAGTTGTTTTGGACATCGCAAGTGCCGAAATCCAGATAGGAGGAACCCCGATAACAAAGTAAAAGGCCAGCATTGATTCACATCGGATATCGGATAATCACAAGGAACAAATGCGTGACCACAAGACTCGCAAAATCGCGAAGTCCGATTTCCCGATAAAAGAAAGGGAGATCCCATGAGAGAGTTGTTGTGGGTGACAATTTCCCGATAGGGAATTAGAAGCGCCTCTCATCTCTTCGGGCCGAGGAAGGAGGAAAGATCCTGTGAGCAGACATGCCTTGTGAGCACGCCTGCATGACAATGACCACTTATCTAGCCCATTCAGGCTTAGTGTTCAAACCTTGTCTCTAATACCAATTTGTAACATCCCCGGCTTTGATACCAATTTGTAACATCCTCGGCTTTGATACCAATTTGTAACATCCCTGGCCTTCCAACAATATTGACAATGCCACTACTTAGCTTTGACTTAGCTGCGATACCAAACTGTAACATCCCTGACCATTCAACAGGTCGAGTAACACTACCGCGTGAAACATTCACATATAAATATATAACATGCATTTTAATCGAAATAAAACACATAACACAGAGTTACTGCTACCATACAGATTCAAATGTAATAGACAGTAATTTATATACACAACGGAATACATGATAACATTCAAGAATCACATACATGCATAACATAAAATTAAGCACATAAATGATACTTATCTTTCAACTGGAATAACACCACCAACTGCATGTAGACCTTCCACAAACCTCCCAGCCATAGACCATGATGCTCATCACACTCAGCAGTTGGTCACCCCAGAGCTGGGACTAAGCTCCACCCAAGGAAAGGAAATCCTAGGCTAGGCAAGGTCAATAGGGAAGTCACATAGTTAAAGAGGAAGGATTCTCTCCCAGGAGTCACTTATGCCCACTGCTCACATAATCTCATTCTCCACATGCCTGTCCCACCCCAAAAGTATACACCTTCACTGTCACAATTTGTAACATCCCCAACCTTCCAACAATATCGACAATGCCACTACTTAGCTCTGAGTTAGCCGCGATACCAAACTGTAACATCCCCGACCATTCAATAGGCCTAGTAACACTACCATGCAGAAAATTCACATATAAATATATAACATGCATTTTAATCAAAATAAAACACATAATAGAAAGTTACTGCTACCATACATATTCAAATGTAATAGACAATAATTCATATACGCAATGGAATACATGATAACATTCAAGCATCATAGGCATGCATAACATAAAATTAAGAACATAAATGATACTTATCTTTCAACTAGAATAACACCACCAACTGCATGCAAACCTTCCACAAACCTCCCAGCAATAGACCACGCTACCCATCATGCTCAGCAGTGGGTCACCCCCGAGCTGGGATTAAGCTCCACCCAGGGCAAGAGAATCCTAGGCTAGGCAAAGTCAATAGGGAAGTCACACAGTTAAAGAGGAAGGATTCTCTACTAGGAACCACTTATGCCCACTGCTCACAAAATCGCATTCCCCACATGCCTATCCCACCCCAGGAGTATACACCTTCACTATCACATATTTCATTGACTACTTCACCTCCCTTGCCTTGGGCTTCAACAACAGGACAAACCAGAATTCTTAGAGCTCTGTAGAAGCTATGGGACACCTTCCAGGAGAAATCACTTCCACAACACACTCTCTCACCCAGTGAGAGTTTCCCACATGCTTGACAACCTGCCTCTTCAACCACAACCACCTCCCTCACTTGGAGAGAGTGTTGCACACAGGCCTGACAACCTGGTTCTTCAAATCTGTTCTAGAACAAGGAGGACAACAACAAGGCTCACCAAGGAACAAATGACAGCAACAAACCACTCTCAAACAAGGAACTGCATGACCACAACAACCAACAATTATGACACACATGACACAGACAAATACGGGGTGCTCGAGCTTCATAGAAGATGTGGCTCAGTCCACAGGTTCTCACTGGGTTCAGATGGAGGATGGGAGAATGGAAAATGAACAACCTTCCCATAAGGGTTTCCTTCAGTGTGCATGGGTATACAGAGGCAGACGCAGAGGCAAAATAGTTCAGATGCCCCAAATCCCAACGAACTCAATAGGAGGATGAAAGAATGAGAGAGAGAACCCCCAACACAACTGACTTCTTCACCTTTAACTGCATGCTCCCAGGTCGACACCTGTCTTCCTAGAGCTGCATGCACTCCATTTTGCATATGTTCCCTTTCTAGGAACTTAGGACAACAATTGGTCAATTAACCACCTTAGCCTTTTAGTAAATAATAATAAATTATTATCCCCTTTAGAGGTAAGCCCCCCTAGCTTAGGCCCTGGTCCCAAACAATTAGCCTCCTCCCTTACCCAACCTTGTGGAAAATTAGTCCCCCATCACTCTTTCTTCATGGTCGGTCTACATGCAACGATGTTTTTATATTAACAAAGTGCATAATTACATGTACAAAACAAGCTCTTGGCCTTTAACACCTAGGCTCTCCGGCCCACTTGCACATAAACTTACCAGCTTACAATTGCTCAGCTTACCAGCCTACAAAACATTTTTAAAATACATAGATATAATTGGGGCTCTTCCTTGGGGTATTACAACTCAGGGTCTACATGATAGTATCCTATGTGGTGCAACGGTTCCTAGATGCAAATTTCTTTATCAAAATTATAATTAATCTATCAAAGAACCAATCTCACAAAAGAAAATAATCTAGTAATAGTTGATCAAACAAATATACAACATGCTCAAGTAGTGCAACTAATGGTATTAAATGTGTTTGAATCATAATGTGAATGTTCTGATTTCAAATTCCATCCTAAAAAAAGGAAAAATATTCTATGCAAACGATAAACTAAAAGTGCAGAAACACGCCTAGGTTATGACTCTTCAAAATCCTTTCTTCAAAATGGTTAAAGGGACCACTAGAGTAAGGGCATTCTAGACACCTACCATGAGAGGAAATTAAATCCTCCATGGATATGAGTGAAGGTGTAAATGAGACAATTATAACTAGGAGACAAAAGGTGATGAAATCACAATGACCCATATAAATCTATCTCAAGTTCCCTCCCTCCTTTGTGTTGTAGGGTAAATGAACCTTGCGGGGGATAAATCTCTTAGGCTCTTCCTAGACCTAATATAAAATAGACATGTAAATTGTAGATTTTCCTATATCGAATCATACATTAAAAAGATCTACAATTATATGGAATGGAAGGCTTACCCTATGATCCGACGATTGTCCCTGCACACTCCTTAGCTGTTAGATTCTGCAAAGATTCCCTTTTCTCTTACCATCTTATATTTTCACACATGGAGACACATAAACCTTTCATAAGATTAAACTAATCATGTATAAGTTAATGATAGATCTAATAATTTATCATAACACATGAAAATATTAATTCTTCATAAGGAAATATAACAATTACATACGCATCCAAGTAGAAGGAAACATCTTGTACATATTCTATTGATAAAACATATGGATTACACCTTAAAAAGAAGTTGATGGATTCCTTTACCAAGTTCCTTGCCCAAGATCTATACTCAAACTTCCAGAATAAGTTTGATTTCTACTTTCTCCTCTCTTTTTGCATGAGAATCCCCCATTATTTATAGGATAGTAGAGACAATATCAAAGGGTAGTTTGGATACAATCTCCATGCCCAATATGAAAATATTCTCGAGGCTGAACCACAAATAAACTGGGGCTTTAATATCATCTTAGGAAACCAATCCTAAATAGGGAGTAACAGACCTGGTTGCACCCTGCATTCTTGCAGGGAGCCATCGGTCTCCCTTTGCAAGAGGACAAGGATCGACCATCACTTTATGGTGATGAGATGTAAAAGGGAAGCCAATGACCATGTAAAAAGGTATTGCAAACTCAGGGGAAAAGTGGTATAATTCATTGGTTCAAACTGCTAACCCCTAGATGATTCCCATCAAGTGATTAGGTGGAAATTAATTGTATAACAGATGCCCCCTAAATTGTGAGGTCAGAAGAGGTGTATGATCGATGAAATACTTTAGGAACAAAATCGTAGATCTTTGGACAAAGGAACCTCGAAAGAAACCATCATCAATCGTACATAATAATAACATCCTCAACGCGGGCATACCCATGCTCGGTGATAAAAACTAAGCATAGACGCCAAAATAGTACATTATGGATTCATGCATGATGCAGACAATGAACACGAAATAATACACTGTGGATCCATGTCACAAGTGAAGACATAACCACAACAAAATAAAAATGTGGATCTATGTGACAATATATAAATCAATGAGATGACTCGATGCCCAAGCAATCTCTAAAGTACTCATTAATAACCCCATCGCAAATTGGGAGGGAATTCCATCAAGGAATGTGGTGGTCCCAAACCAAGGTCTTTGTTCCAAATCCCAATGGTATGAATCTACAACATGTGAATAAATGAGTTGAGGTCGATCATGGTAGAAACCGTCCAATTACTGGTCATTGATGTATACCTTTAATAGATGCAATGGAACCCACCGATGATTATGATGGACCCTAAGCTACCTAGTACAATCTAATGAGTGTGAATATATGAGTTGAATTCAAACACTCATAGATTGATTCAATAGGATCCAATGATGTAAATTGACTACTGAAATGCAAGGAATCCTACCATTGGTGTATACAAGTCCAGGGTACTGACTAGTTTCTAGATTTCAAACCTAAATAATGATATGGAGTTGACATGATGAAATCCATTGAAGGAGGGCCTTGATGTATCCCCCATCAATCAACATGAAACATATAAAGGTAGATGGTGTCTTGAGTGTAGTAGTAGAGCACAAACGATGTAGGTATGGATGGGATGAATGGACTAAAGGAATGAAATTGGTCAACACGGGATAACTTCCCTTGAACAAAACAACATGATAAATGACTTGACTTGGTATCATTAACTCTCTAATGACCAAAACAATCACCATGGATGACTGGAAGAGTAACCAGTCGACGAAGTTAGAGAACTGTTGGAGATGGTAATGACTTAGAGGCAATGGATAACCCAATTGTTGGACAAAGAGAAAAACAGGTGCATTGTTCAAGGGTGACTCAATAAATGACTACCATTTGTAAGGATGACTAGATGGGAAAAAAACCCACTCTTTTTGCTTCTTTCATGTTTAAGCGAGCAAAAAATAAAATAAAATTATTCTTGATGTTGTCACCTGTGGATTTATATGTGATCCTAGGGAAAATAACAGTGCTCTTTTTTTCATTTCATATTTAGAGAGTCTGAAAAGAAAAATAAGACTCCAAGGGTGTTCTTTTACATAAATTTATTCTCCCGAGTCCAAAAAAGGATAAAAGAATAAAAGGGAGAACTCTTCTATCCAAGGTGGACTAGAGTATTCCTTTTTTTTAATTAGTCCATTTGGTCTGAAAAGGGGGTAAAATTAAGCCGAATATTTGTCATTTCAGATCCATTTAATGAGTGTGAAAGAAAAAAATATCACTAGACAATATTTTTATTCTTAGAGAGTTTGAAATGATCTTAAAGGAGACTCTAGGGTGTACCTTTGTCATTATTGGTTACCGATCACAAAAATGGGGTAATAGCAATCTCGAATGGAGAAAACAAGTGGTATGTGATGAAGTTCCAAGAGCATAAAACGTGACTGAAGAAATGGACTGTAACAAGACATGGAAAATGATGACCACTGATAACAACAATTTTTAACTAGGGGTGTTGAAAATGAAAGAAAGTAGATGGCTATCGGTCAAGAACGATAATGATTCAATAAGAAATGGAAGTGAATGGTGTAGCAACAATGAGTAGAAAGTTGGAAGTGACATTAAAATGGGGCCATTTAAACAACATAAATGATGGGAACCTAAGGTATAGTGATGGAAATATGGACGGTCAATAATGAAAAGAGGGAAATGCGGGGAAAACCCTCTCCTTATATGCCAATTTAGAGACACATACCTCAAGTTAAATGGATGTCCCCATTTTTAAAATTTCCCTAGAATCCTGCCAACACACATAAACTATATTTCAAGGTCAACACACATAGTGAAATCCTAAAAAGAAAATATTTTTGGATATGATGTACACAAAAAAAACGAAACTCACACAAGACACCTATATACAAGGCACTACACATCCTAATGGTTTAGACAAAGGAGAGCCCATTACTAGGCTCGGGCCAAGGATATTTTGCATAATCAATGAACTTATGATCCATTGGAGGCATCATATAACAAACCATGCCAGGGACATGCCACATAGGAATGAATGTCTGTGACTGAAGATAATCAACATGAGTGGTTTTGTGATGATAAAATCTCATTGAGGAGACCCATCAAAACGCCAAGTGTTAGAAAAAAAGGATCGCAGAGCAATAAAATAAAAAAAATGTGGAAATAAAACACATAAGATACACAATACAATAGAGACACATATATACATGGTTCACCTAGTGAGGGATACACCCACTAGAGAAATTTCCAGGTCCTTCCTTTATTATTATCCATCAAATGAAGGGATATAGCCTACAACACACCCGTTGTAACTTCCTCTTATTTCTTTCATAGTTTCCTCACTCAGAATACGATATTCGGAATGATACATAGCCACAATAAATTTCCCTCATAAAAGAGGGTTGTCTTCTAGAGAAAAAAACCCTAACATAACTTCTACTGTCAGATTTGTGACCTTATAATGAATTGTCCATATTTACTATTAAATTACAATATACATTTACAAGGAAAATTTTCCTTTGGGAGCTTCGCCTCCGAACCCCTGTCGGGGGCCCACTTACCCCTAGATCCCATAGGGGGCGTAAACACCCCCTTCACTCCCCTGTGTGGAGTGTACATTCTTTCAAGGTGTAAAGTCTTCATGGGGTATAAACATGGCTGAAAATAAAGACCTATGAATTAGGAAGATAACTAGGCTTCACAACCAACAATATCCCACTTGGAGACTGATCTCAACAACTCCACTATTGATGTATATGTTGAACTATGATCCTTATTGGACTTGAAAAATTTCTCATCTTCATATTTATTCTCAAAGACCAACTGAAACTGAGCAGGAACTCAGTTTCTCCCTAGTTACTCCCTTTGTTAACATGTCTGTAGGATTCTAGCTAGTGTGTATCTTTTCCAACTTCAAATGTTAATCTTCCAAGATGGATCATATGAAATGGCACCTAATATTTATATGCTTAGTCTTTGAATGGAAGGTTGAGTTCTTTGCAAGATGAATGGAACTCTCACTGTCATAATACAACCTTCTATTCTCCTACTTTTTTCCCAATTCCTCCATAAACCTCTATAACAAAATCATTTATTTACTAGCCTTCGTAGCAACAACATACTCTGCTTCTGTTGTTGAAAGTGAAACACCCTTTTGCAATTTCAAAATCCAACTTACTGTTGTTCCACCTACAATAAAAACATACCTTGTGGTGCTCCTCCTGCTATCTTTATCACCTACCATATCTGAATCAAAATATCCCTGTAGAACAGTGTATGAACCTTCAAAACATAATGTATGAGTAGTAGTACCTCTCAAAAACTTGAAAATCCACTTTACTGCCTCCCAATGTTTTTTACCTAGATTGTTCATATACCTGCTCACAACTCCCACTGCATGTGCAATATCTGGTCTTGTGCAAACCATCGCATAAATAAAGCTGCCAACTGTTGATGAATAAGGGACCCTATACATGTATTCTATCTCCTCCCATGTCTTGGGACACATTTCCTTAGTTAATTTGAAATGGATGGCCAAAGTTCTACTAATTGGTTATGCATTCTACAATCTAAATCTCTCCAACACCTTGTCTATGTACCCACCCTGAGACAATGTCAATTTGTGATTTTTCCTATCTCTTGTTTTCTCATACTAAGGATTTTGCTTGTAGCACCCAAATCCTTCATCGCAAATGAATTAGCTAATTTATTCTTGAGCACATTTATATCCTACATATTATACCCCGCAACAAGCATGTCATCTACATACAATAGCAAGATAATATAGCTTCCAGTTTCTGTCCTTTTAAAATAAACACAATGACCAGAATGACATCTACTATTACCTTGTTCTGTCATAAACCCGTCAAACTTCAAATACCACTACTTTGGAGCTTGATTTATACCATACAAGCTATTCTTAAACCTGCATACCAAATTCTCCTTCCGTTTGACCTCATACCCCTGTGGTTGTTGCATATAAATCTCTTCCTCCAAATCCCCATGGAGAAAATTTGTTTTTACATCTAACTATTCAAGATGCAAATATTCTATTGCCATAAGACTTAAAATAGTCCTAATTGAAGCCATTTTAACAATATGAGAACATATTTCATCAAAACCTATACCTTTCTTTTGTGCAAACCCCTTTACAACAAGTTTATCCTTGTATCATTTTTTGCCTCCATCTTCTTCCTTCAACTTGTAAACCCATTTATTCTTCAATGATATTTTTCTTGCAGGCAACTAAACCAAGTACCAAGTTTGGCTATTTAACAAGGAATCCATTTCCTCTTTCATGCCTTGCTGCCACTTCTTTTTGGTGTCTACTTGCATTGCCTCTTCATAACATTCGGGTTCACCATAATCAATCAACAATAAATAATACAATGAAGGAGAGTATCATTCAGGGGGTCTACTTAACCTAGTATATCTTCTAACAACAATTGCAGGAGTTTGAGGTACCTGTTGCTCTTGTTGTTGTACAATTTTATTTGTTGGTTCCTTTGGAATTTATTTTTTAGTGATCTCATCAAGCACTGTGTATTATGGTTCTTTTTTTCCTATTTCTTTCCTTGCAACTGATTACATGACCTTCTCATTGAATATGAAATCTCTACTCCTAATGATTTTTTTATTTTCATAATCCCATAAGGGATAACCAAAATCATTTAACACCGTATCCAATAAATGTACACTTCTTGGATTTTGCGTCAATCTTTGTTCTATTTTCTTTATCAATATGGACACATGATTCTCAACCGAAAGTCTTCAAAAAAGAATAATTTACCTTTTTACTTGTCCATGCATCCTCTGGAATTCTACCATCCAAAGAGATTGAAGGTCTTATTTTTATTAAGTAAACAACAATATATAGAACAACTTCCCATAACTATAAGGGAAAACCAACATGCAATATCATACTCCTTGCACACTCCATGATTGTCTTGTTCATCCTTTCTGACACACCATTTTCTTATGGTGTTCTTGGAACTGTCTTATCTCTATGAATCCCATGGTATGAAAAATAATCATCAAACTCCTTGTTGCAATATTTACCTCCATTTTCTAATCTGAGACTCTTCAACCTTTTTCCTGTCTCATTCTCAACCAAAGATTTCCATTTATTAAAAGTATCAAAGGCATCAGATTTTTGTCGAATACAATAAGCCCAAGTTTTTCTAGTTGCATAATGAATAAAAGTAATATAATAATGAGACCCACCAAGAGATGATACCTGATTTGGTCCCCATACATCTGTATGCACAAGCTCTAACCTTTCACTCTTTTTTTTTTTTTTTCCTG